>JAKLNT010000240.1:0-10946 GCA_022814375.1 Aspergillus quadricinctus
TATTTATTATTAAATAATTAAATTAATATAATTTAATAATAATTAGTTAATTAGTTTTCCTAAATTAAAATATCCTAATTAACCAAGGACATGCTACTATTTAATATAGTTATATATAGCTAATGCTATATAATAGGGAAGATAATAGTTAATTCCTTCTATCTAAGCTAAAGCTAAGCTATAATATAAAGTGCAAGTATTATATAACACACTAGGCAAGCACTATAAGACTGTGGGCATATAATAATTTCTCTATATCTTTTTAATAAGGCTTTTCCTAATATTTCTCTACTAAATCTTTTTATATATATCTTAATAATAGTAGTAATATATATAGAAATTAATTATCTTATTAGCCTTAATACTAATAGTAATACTAGATACTATAATTATAGGATTATAAGGCTAATAATAATTAATAATAAAGAATATTAATACTATCTCTATTACCTTATATTAATTAGCCTTACTAATTAAATTAGAATTATTAAGTAAATTAGAATTTTCAGACTTTCTAACCCTATAGAAGTTATTAAAATAGATTTATTTAAAGACCCTAAGTATACTATATTAAATAAGATAATATTAGTTATATCTATAGATAGAATAACTATAAGAAATATCTAATTAATAAAATAGAATTTTCTAAATATAATAAAGCACAGCTGCTAGAATATAATAATTTTAAATATTAAAATTAATAAGACTAGGATAAATAAGAAATCTACTTTATAAAACTAATATAATATAGTAATTATAAATAAGAGTTCTTATTTAGTAATACACTCTATATATATATTCTAAAATATAAAGATATTAGTACTTTCTATATAAATATCTTAGATTTACTAATTATTAAAGTAAAGTTATTAGAAATAGCTTTATATAATAGTATAAATTTTAGATTTTAGAAGTATACTATAATCTAGATATATCTTTAAATAAAATAATTAATAGTAATAATTTACTTAGATTTAGATTATACTATAATAATTATTAATTATAACTTCTTAATTAAATACTTATTTAATATTAAAATCTAGGATTATCTAATTCCTATATTAATATATAATATTATAAATAATTTTATTAGTATATATTTTATATCTATCTTATTATTTATTCTAGTAAAATATAGTACTAAATATTATATTATTAAAATATAGATAAAGATATATTTAATATAAGATCTTAAAGCTAATCTTCTTATTAGTACTAATATACTAGATAAATATAGTTTTATTATTAATTTTATAAGATATAAAGTAATAATTATATCTAATTAGAATATAAAACTTCCTCTTACTATCTTATTTAAGCTATATTATATAGATCTAATATTAGTATATATTTAAAAAGAGATAATTATACTATTCTATTTTACTATCTAAATATTAATAAAATAGATAAAAAGCTTTTTTAATAATTATAACTATATTTTTAAACTATTATAGTATAAGTAGATAGCTCTATTCTCTTATATATAGAATATAAACTTTAGTTATATAGTTACTATTAATTAGATAGATTAGCTAATTATATTTAACTATTATAAATAACTTAATCTCTTATTAAAATTTAAAACTATAAATATTTACTATATTAATATTTTATATATCTATAATCTAGTAGTTATACCGCCTAAAGACTTTATTAAAGTATTATAAGTAATAGTAAATAACTCTATAATAATAAAACTTAGTAATAATATCTAAATTTATAATTTACTAATAATAACTATAGAGCTTAAAAAGGTGGCTATAATCTATTTATTAATATAGATAAATACTAATATAGTTAGAGTATCTAAAGAGAGATAAATATAGATTTATCTTAAAGATAGTTAGAAATAGTAAGTTAAGAAGTTAGTAAAAATCTATAATATTAATCCTAAATATTAATAAATAATAGATAAGATATTTAATAGCTTATATAAGCTTAGATAGATAAGTTTTTTAATAAATATTATCTTATCTAAAGCTCTAGTATATATCCTAGATCCTTTTATATAATTTATATTATTATTACTAAAGTTTAATAAACTACCTTTCCCACTCTTACTAGTTTTTATTATTAACTAATCTATAAATAGAAGAATAAAGAGCTAAGTAGTTATTAATTTCTATAAAATTAATATAGTAGTTATTTCTAATATCTATCTAGTATCCTTATAGATAGAAATTATTACTAAATATATAGGATGTCTATATTGTCATGGGCTAGGAGCCTGGAATTCTATAACCTAGAATTAGATGGTAAGAAATCACTAAGGAATCTAACTAGATCACAGTGGCTGAACATAATAAGGAGTGTGTGAATAATAACTAAGATTATATAATTATTACTATCCTAGCTAGATAGATGTTTATTAGTGCTTAAGATAGGTAGTAGCTAGCTTTATAATTTTAGCTAGAGTGTTGTGTTCTCTTATGTATTATATCATTCTGTCATCCCTGGTTCCTCCAGCCCGCTGTAGGTAGAACCTCACTAAATTAGTAGAACCTTTGTATCTTAGGGAATTTAATTAACTTACTATACTAAATCACACTAAACTGCTATAACTTAGTAGTATATCTAGTTTTAATTCCAGAGGGTATTTCCTTCTGGGTTTGTATCTATCTTTTAAGCTATATTAATTACTAGTTGCTACTGACTATCATTCAACCTTAGGATTCTAAGTCTAGTAACTGACCTCTTCCCTTCTACTATTCACCCTATCATTTTCTGATCAGTGCTCACTGCCTAGGGTTTAACCCTAGTTATATAAGACTATTTCAGGAACCTCCTGCACTTCTGTCTTCTCCACTAACCATCAACCATTATTTTCTCATCTCCCCTCCTATACTATACTCCACTTTCATACCATCAGTGGCTTGGTCTAATATATTAATTAATAACTAGTTAGACCTTATATCTTATAGAACTAGGCTATTAGATCTACTAGTTTTATAAATAGTCTAAAAGCTTATTCACTTATTAGTTTAATAGTAAGATAATCTAGCTAGTATACTATATATAGTCTGCCAAACCTCCACCCATATTATCAAGCCTCTACCCATATCTACCTAACTAGGATATTAATTATTCTACTTTGAATAAAGCTACCTAAGAGTTCCTATATCTAGCCTGCTAATTAGATCTATCTAACTCTAAGGACTACTATCATTGGGTTAGTTCCGCCACCTTAGATAAACTAAATAAATCTAAACAGCTATTAGATTAGACATAGTCCTATTCTTACTTAGTATTAATATTATCTAATTAGTCTAAGCCCTCTAACTAGGTAGTTCTAGTTTAGTTATCTATTGAACCTTCAACTCCTTAAAGGACTGTTAAATAGGCTAATCTAGTTATAGTTTAATCTATATATTATACTTTGTCATAGTCTACTTCACTAGGATAAATAGCTAGATAGCTATTTCCTAATCCACAGGTCAACCAGCCCACTAATCAGATATCTAGTATAAATAATTAACTAAATAATAGATATTCTTAGGGACCTCCTATAGATGCCAAACCATCTATGTAAGATCTTATAAATATAATATAAGCTAACTAAATTACTATAGACTAGTGATTTCAACAGTTCTAAGATACAGTAAATAAATAACTTAATAATATAGACTAACCTCTAGATCTATCTCTACCTCCTCTAGATAACTATCTGTTACCTATTCCTATAATAAATAGTTAGAAGACTAAAGAACTTAGGTACTTCTAGCCTAATATACTAAATAATATATTTATTAAGTAATACAATAGCAGCTTATTCTATAAGGATGTCTATATATTTATTAATTAGATTAAGGATATTATTAATTATAAGGGTGAAGTTATAGTTAAAGTAAATCTATAAGTAACACTCCACAGAGCTGCCTTAGATTAGTTTACTATTAAACTTACTAATCTAGAAAAATATTCTTTTTATGCCCTATCTCTAATAGAAGAATAGTTACTAGAGCTAATTAAATATTTTAAACTGCATACTACTAATATATTAGTTAAACTATAGTCTCTCTTCTATAGATATAATAATATCCAGAATGACTAAATACCCTATATATTTACTTAGGAAGTTATCTACCATGCCTGAGCTGCGCAGATTATAGATATATTTAACTAGATCATTATAGTATAGACATATCTTAAGCTATATCTATAATATGACATCCCTAAACCTACCCTAAATATTATTTTAACTTAGTTTCTTAAATAGCTCAAGTCTCATACCAGTATATAGAAGGATATTACTAGTAGATATTAGAAAGATTAAGGTAATAAGACCTATAGTAAATCTAATTACTATTAATCCTAGAATAGAAACTAAGGGAATACTCAGCCTTAGGAACAATATCTAACTAACTAGAATAGAAGTAACTAACTATATGCTCCCTAGTATAGATATAGTTGGCTATACTACTTATAACCTACTCCGCAGTACTAATACTAATACTAATTATAACTATAGATATCCCTATTCACCCAGTAATTGCAGCAGCTCTAGTACCCTTAGTACCCTTAGTATCTAATAGGCCTGCCATACTAATAACCACTGTAAGTAATTACTTAGCTATAGGGAAATTAGTAAACTAGTTAACCTTTAAATAAATCTACTATTATAAATTATAACTATCCTATCTAGAATTGCAATAGTAAGTAATTATAGAACTAGGGATCTTATATTAGCCCTCTAAGAGGATAAGCCTATATTACTAATATAACTATTAAGTTAAGTTCTAAATATCTAGTCTATACTAAACTAGAACATCTACTGTATATCTTAGTTAAACTAAATAGATTAAGTTCTAATAATACTAATCTAAGCTACTAGGTGTTTCTCAGTCACCTAGTATTTAAATCTAATAATTTCTCTAAGTATAAGCTAAAAGATAATTTATATATATATATAGTTAATATTAAGTCTATTACTATCTATAATGACTGCAGTACTACTTTCTTATTAAAAAACTACTTATATATTTATCTATTAGACTGCTTATATACTTGTGAACTAATCCTAATTACCTCTACTATAAATAATCCAATGGCTATCTGTGTTATTAAGTCTATCTATAAGCTGACTAAAATAACTAGGGTTATTAGTATCTATTCCTAGTGTTATACTACTATAAAGATTAGAATTAATATTATATTAGAATATTATAAAATATGCCTAGACACTGGCTATTTATCTATTATTAGGAATACTAAGTTTATTAAGACTCTATCTAATATTACTATTACTAAACTTACTAATAGCATCATAGTATCCAGTATTAGATTATATTACTAATTAAATTAATTAGCTATACTGACACTATGGTTTCCTAGACTAATATATAATAGTAGTTCTGCTAATACTTTTACTAAGATTACTATTTACTGCCACCTAGTTAATGGATTAAAATTAAAGCTGCTTATTAGAATTAATATTATCTATAGTAAAGGCTTTACACTTAACTTTAAATATAGAATTATAATAATTAGATCTTATAATCAGCTAATCTTCCTAATCACTATATAGGCTAAACTATATTAGATTATCTATATAGTAGTGTATGTAAAGTAGTGGTCTATTATTCTAGTATACTTAGTTAGTAAGCTACTAGTATATCTAAAGATTAATTTACTAACTAACTAAGACTTTATCTTTAATCTAATAGATGGTTTAACCTTACACAGAGCTACTATATATACTTATATAGTTAACTATAAGTTCTCCTTTATTAAAGTCTACAATAAGATAGCTGTTCTAATTACTATCACCTAATATATCTATATTAGCACTATCTTAGATGCTAATTTCATCATAGCTTACTAAGTTAGTAAGGAGGCTATTCTATTAGCTTAACTATTAGAATCTAGACAGAAGTTTAGATCTGAACTTTATCCCTTCACTAGATACTGTGAATATATTAAATACTAATTTAAATATACTTACTAGCTAACTACTAAACCTGAACCTATTATCCTATCTAACTAAGATAATTAGACTACTTTATTAAATAGTATCACTATCTATAGCAAGGGTCCTGAAGCTAACTAGCTTGCTAAAGTACTTATAAAGTATAATATCTAGAGTAATAATAGGTCCACTATCCATATTCCTAAAGAAGAATAGATAGAAATACTAATAAAGGAAGATTAGGAAAGCTACCTCTCTAAGCTATATATCTATTATATTAGCCTAAAAGACTATGAGTGCATTAATTAAATACTTAACCCTCTTTATAAAGCTAGTAAGCTTAAATCTACTACTAGTCATACCCCCTCAGCATATCTAGTGTTTATTATATAGAAGACCATCACTAACTAGAATGATATAATTAAAGAGAAAGGATATATAGTTATTAATTTATATAGTATTAATAAGGAGGTTATTCCAGATCTATACCCTATCCTAAGATAAGAAGATATTATTAATATAGTTTATGGCTGTTATTATATTACAGTTATTAATACTTATTAGTTCTTCTATTAATAACCAGTAAAACACTCACATTAGAACTGTCTAGCTATTATTAGTTATTATAGTTAAGAGATATTTAATATTACTATTATAGGCTTCATTAATTCTATTCTATATATCTAATAATAGATAGACTAGATCCTAAAAAATCTACTATTTATCAAAACCTATATTAATAACAATCTTATTACTTCTAAAGCATTTAATAAGTATATAGAGCACCTTAGGATTATCCTATAATGCCTATAAGACATCTATATCTAATTAGAACCAACTAAGGCCTTTATTAGATTCCTAAGCATTCAACTATTAGGACAACACATTAATATGTTAGGCCTATCCACCCCTAATAAAAAGCTTACTACTATTTACAGCCTGGAATTCCTATGCAACCTTAAAGAACTGGAATATTATCTAGCCCTTACTAGATAGTTCTATTACTACATTAATAAGTATGCCTATATTACTAAATCCTTATAGGAATACAAAATATAGATACTTAAAGATAGTCCTTTAAAGAGATCTAAATATAAGATATTCATTACTAATAGAGCTGTTGATATGCCTACTAATTAGAAAGTAGAGGCATTCTACTAGTTACAATCTATATTTAATAATCTGCTTTTCCGCGCCTATTTTAACCCTATAAAGCATCTATATACTGACCTAGACATATTATATAATAATTTTGGTGTTATAGTATACCATATCCTAGATAATAATTAGCATACCAACCTTTTAATTCTACTAGTCTGAATAGTTATTTAACCTATTCTATTCCTTAGCCAAATACTTATTAGTGCTAAATTATAATATTAGCTAACTAAGCTAGAAGTTACTTATCTTATATAAGCCCTATAAAAGCTTTATTATATAGTTAAATCATCTTACTACCTAACAGTCATCTATATAGACCATACTTTTACTATTAATATCTCCATCTAAATATCTATAAATATAGTTGCCCTTGAATAGTTAAATCTATAGTTAATCTATGCTTTCTAATATATCCAGCAGTTCTGGCTATAGATATTCCACTAGTCTAGTAAATTAAATATAGTTATAAATACACTATCTTATTTATCTATAAAATAGAGTATTAAATATGATAAGCCTGATCTTAACTCTATTAATACTTATCTTACTAACTTTAGATACACTACATCATCTATCTAGCTATCTAATAAATTTAAAAGATATGTGACTAAGGGATATTATAATAATCCTTAGGCTAGCTATATTATTAAGGTCCTCTGCAATAACTAAATAGCTAATTTACTAACTATCTTACTATACTAACTAGATAGTAATGATAGATTACTCTATATAATAAAATATTACCTAGTTAGTGATGAGATTACTGAAGAGCCTTAGATCTATATCCTATAATCCCTTACACACAATCTATTTAGATTAATCTATAATAAATAGAACTATTAAGGTATTAATAAGTGCCTTGCTTTACTTAATGAATTTATATTATACTAGGGCTATTAGTTATTCTATTAGTATATTAAATATTATCTAATCTATCTATAGAATAAGATATATCACTATAAATTATATAGCAGCCTTTAACCCTTATAGATCCTACCTACTCTATTTAAAATTATTACTATAGACTTTATTATTAGATTACTAGGTAAGAATAATAATAATTATAACTAGTTATTAGTTATAGTTAATAAGTTTACTAAATGGGTTAGCCTTATCCCTAAAAGATTAATATATACTACTATAGACTAGGGTTCTATAGTACTGTAATACTTTTAGAGATATAACTAGGGTATACTATATTTCTTCATCTCTAATTATAACTCTATATTTATAAGTATATTCTAGAAAGGCCTCTTTATTATATTAAGAGTATAATAACTTTACTCTACTATATTTCATCTCTAAATAGACAGCTAGATAGAATATATTATTTAGATAATTAAGGTTATGCTATAACATGCCTACACTACTACTAACTAGTCTAATTAGTTCTAGTAGATATTAGAATTACTAAGTATTATATTAATAATTAATAGATTACTAAATAATTCTATAAAGGCAATTCTACATTAGCTACTTTTTAGTATTAACCTTTAATAACTATAGCAGCTTCTAAAGCAGTTTATTAAACTATAGTAGAACTTTTTAGTTTAACTTAATACTAAAGAAGCTATAAAATATACATCTATATAGATAAAAGAGATCTATAATTAGAATTATAAGCTAATTAAATTCTATATTAATAACTAGGTCTATATCCAGCTATATTACAGCTATTCACTACTAACTAAATAAATTAATTAGAAGCTCTAACTATAGAATATTAGTTTATTCTATATACTAGAGTATGTCAGATAGTTAGCCTACTATATTAAATTACCCTTAATATAGAAGATCTATCCAGTCTTATTAGTTACCTATCTTAAGCCTATACTAAACACGCCTAATCCATTCCACTATAAATTATCAAAGCCTCCCGCTGTTGTTAATACCAAGATCTATAGTAATAAAGATGATATATATAAGGTTAAATGTTTACTAGGTAAATGTACTATTTAGCACAGATGGAATTATACTCCCTTTATTGAATATCTTATCTGATGGAAGGGCTACAGCCCTAAAGATGATTCTTGGGTGTATGAGGAAGACCTTCAGGGCTCTGCCGATCTCCTTGAGAAATTCAACCATCCTGAACAAGCCGAGAATACCGACCAGACCGAATTACCGAACCGACCCTAACTGATCGTTTTACCCATGCCGTCTAACCGATTTGCGGGCTCATCAGGTCTCGTCGCATTCAACTACGTTTCACCGATGGTAGAACGACCTGAGCGGTACGGCTAGTCCGTACAGCAACGAACGACCTGAGCTCCGTACAGCAACGGGGACGTTGCTTCTGTTGAACCCCCCATAATGTTGCGTTCTCTTATGTATTACGTCATTCTGTCATCCCTGGTTCCTCCAGCCCGCTGTAGGTAGAACCTCACCAAATCAGTAGAACCTTTGTATCTTAGGGAATTCAATCAACTTACCATACCAAATCACACCAAACTGCTACATAGAGCTAAAGATTACTACTATCTAAGGAAGATTATAAGTATTTAGTAAACTTAAGTACTTAGTAGGCCCTGTCTACTATACTACCCCCCCTCTTTCTAAATTAGATATCTCTAGCTAGTGCTAAAATTATTATCTCTTAGTAGACTTAGCTAGAGCTAAAATTACTACTCTCTAGCTAGTCTAATTAAGGCTAAAAATAATAAGTTTATTCTTCTATATCTCTAGTACTACTATATTAGTAAGATTAGTTATAGGCTCCTAGATAGGCTATTTATAGTCTATCTATTTAATTAAGTATTCTATATATTAGCCTTATCTAATATATTTCTTATATTTTTATAAGATCTCTTTAATAATATATTTAGCTTTACTATTAACTAGTACTAGAGATAGCTAGTAATTATTATTTATCTAGCTTAGGAATAGATTATTAGAAGTAAGGTAAAGTAGACTAATATAGAATATATTATATATATCTAGTAGTATATCTAACTAGTAAATATATAATCTAATAGCTTTAAGTATTATAAACTTTATATATTATATATTAAGCTTCTAGCTTAGATAATCTATCTAGATATTCTATAAATCTAGTTATACTTTTAAGTTAATAGTATACTATAGGCTTACTAAGTAAATATAATTTAAATACTTCTCTTATTATTATTAAGCTACTACTAGTTCTAACTAGGCTATCTCTATAGCTTTACTTATCTTTATAATAATAGTATTAGCCTTCTCCTTTATAGAGTAGACTATAGTAGTAGTAGTAGCCTCTTAATCTAATTTTTTAATTTCTAGTAGTTTAATATTATATCTATAGTCTAAGAAGAATAGGCTAACTCCTATATTTATAATATCTTAACTATTAATTATAAGCTATACTATTAGTAATAGTAACTTCTAATCTATCTATATATAATTATAGAAGTTCTATAGATAAGCTTCTAATATAATATTTATCTATTTAATCTAACTATCTATCTAAGGGTAGAATATTATTAAAAGCTATTACTAGATTTATAACTACTTATAGAAGTATTCCTAGAACTTATTAATAAACTATAGGCTATAATCTAATATAATTATACTAGGAATACTATAATATCTAATAAACTAGTCTATTAGAAGCTATACTACTATCTTAGAGTCTATTTACTTATATAATACTAAGATAATACCCTTTCTAAGCCTATTACTAATAACTATTATGTCCTTATAGCTATTAGAGATAAGAAGCTTTATAATAAAATTAATAATAATCTTATACTATTTATAATCTAGAATTAGTAATAGCTTTAAAAGTTCTTAATACTATTTATATTATATATAGTTAGCACTACACTTATTATAGTTTTATATAAATTATTAGATATCTATAGATAGCTCTAGCTAATAGAAATTTTAGATAATTATTATA
>JAKLNT010000241.1:0-10756 GCA_022814375.1 Aspergillus quadricinctus
TAAGTAATTTCTAATATCATAGGCTAGAAGCCTTGAAATCTATAACCTAAATTTAGATAGTAAGAAATCACTAAGGAGTCTAACTAGATTATAGTGGTTAAATATAATAAGGAGTATATAAATAGTAATTAAGATCATGTGATGACTACTACCCTAGCTAGGGCTTTATGATTTTAGCCAGGGCTGAAGGAAGATCGCGAGTGCTTAGTAAGCTCAAGTACTCAGCAGGCCCTGCCCGCTACAAATATTATCTCTTAAAGTAAGTAATTCTCCTTATTATTATTATTATTATTAGAATTATTATAATTCTTTAGAGGTTTAAGATTATTTAGAATATTATATTTTTTAATATTAAAAGTCTTTAATATTTAAGTAACTAGTACTTCTATATTTAATAATTATTTATTTTTTTTAATTTCTTTTTAGAATCTAGTTTTAATTTATTTAAATTAATATAGATTTAAGTATTTATAGCCTTTTTATTTATAAATAAAATAAATTTTATTTATTTAATATTATATCTTTTATTTATATATTCCTTTTTTAGATTAGTTAGAAGATATAATAATAGTATTTAAATTAATATTTATTAGATTTATATAGTAATTATTAGTTTTATTAAAAGCTTAAAAATATATATAAAATTATATAATAATTATTATTTTATATTTAATAAATTAATAAATAATTTTCTTAAAAATTATTAATTTTTTATAATCTTCTATTTAGTAAGTCTATAAATTTAGTTTTAAATTAATAATAAATTTCTAAATTAATATATAATTAGAAATTTTAGATTTAGGGTTAATACTTTCTTAATAATTTTAAATTATAGTCTTATCTATTATAATTATATACTAGTTTATAGCTATAAAAAATAATTAAATCTTTTTAAATATTAAATATTATAACTTTACTTAATCTAAATATACTACTAGATAGAATAATATTTATTATAATAAAAATAAAGTCTTTAAATTATATAAGAATAAAGAGTAGGCCTATAGCTACTCTAAATATACTTTATTAATATTAATAAAAGTCTATCTTTTATTTATACTTCTATCTATATTATTAAAGACTATATAGTTAGAACTAATTAATAAGATATTAAATATATATATATAGATATTCTCTATATAATTCTAACTATAGATCTATTAAAGCTATATATTCACTAATAATATTATATTAATAAGAGATAGCTAAACTAGCTAAATCTATTATTATAGTTAGTTAATATATTATATAAATATATTAGTAGAGATAAGATAGACTAGATAAACTAGATAAAATAAATAGGCTTATAAAGTAGCTATCTAGAATAGATAGATTTAATAATATATATGTAGCAATCTGATGTGATTTGGTATTGTAAGTTGATTATAGAAGACTAAGATACAAGGTTCTATTAATTTATTAAGGTTCTACTATACAGGTGGCTGGAGATACCAGAGCCATAGGAATAATATATTATAAAGAATGAGAGAATAGTAATATTATAGGGGGTAGAAGGAAAAGTAATATCCCTATTATTATATAGGCCTGCTACACTAGTTAGATAGTATTATTAGTTAGATAGTTAAAGGCTTTAATAAGATTAGAAGATCCCTAGAGGTTAACTTTATAGACTTATTAATTATCTTCTAGTCTATATCCCTTCTAGTATACTAGGTATTCTATAAAGGGAGTATAGTTATAGCTATACTAGATAGTATACTTATCTAGCAAGTATTTAACTTTATATATATTATCTTTATTATTATAGACCTCAGTGTTAATAATAGTAGAAGATTTTAGTAATTTATAGTGGAAAGGATTAGTTATAGTAGATATAGGCTTAAGATAAGTGACTAATAGGACTGGATGGATCTTCTATATTAAGGGTAGTTTAATATAGTAAGTAAGTCTTCTAATATATTCTAGAATATAGAATAGACTAGTGTTCTATAACTAGAACTTTTAATTAATTTGCTTAGTTAGTAAGGTATAACTATAGTATAATTAAATATAAATATAGTCACTAATATAGAATTTAATTAGCTTATAATTCTAATTATAGATCTCCTTTATTTATATAGATATATATTTTATAACTTCCTTAGTATTAAGCTATATTAAGAAGTCTTACTTAATAAACTACTTTAGGAGCTGCTATAGTTAATGGAGGTTAATATTAAAAAGTAGTTAGTATAGGGTCACTTTTATAGAGTTATTAGGTAATCTATTAATAGTTAATATAATATTTAGCAGATCTATTATCTATTAGAAGAGATTAGGATATTTAGCTATAGTATAGAAGTAATATAATATAATTTTAATAACTTAAATAACATGTTTAGTTTGACTATCTATCTATAGATAGAATGTGATTGAATAAAGCCAGTGTGCTTTTAGTATAGTGAAATACTCTTTCTAGAACTTGCTTATAAAGATAGAATTATAGTTAGAGATAAAGAAATAGGGCATTCCCTAATCATATTCTTAGAAGTACTATAGGATGCTAGCTCCCTATTCTTTAGTAGTTAATATTATCCTACTAGATATAAAACTAATATATTTACTAAACTTATTAATAATAACTAGTAACTAGTTATAGCTACTGTCATCTAGTAATGCTATAATAAAATCTATAATAATAATCTTAAATAGAGTAGGTGGAACCTATAAAGGCTAGAGATTTCTATATAGCTTATAATAGCAGATCTTATTCTGTAAATAGATTAGATAATACTTAATATACTAATATAATAGGCACTGGCCTTAGTATAATGTAAATCTATTAAGTAAAGCTAAGTATTTATTAATACTCTAATGGTTCTATTTATTATAGATTAATTAGAATAAATTCTATGTAAGGGGATGTGGAATATAGACCTAAGGTTCCTTAATAATTTTATTACTAACTAGGTGGTGTTTTATTATATAGAGTAATCTATTATTATTTAGTTAGTAAGGCAGGACAGTAGGTAAATCTAATATCTAGTTATTATAGAGGATATTAATAATTTAACTAGTATATAAATTATTATAGTACCCCTCTGTTATATACTTCTTAAATTCCTTAAATAGCTAAATAGATGACACAGTATAACTATAGTCTATAAGATAAGTGATAGTAAGGTAAGTATTAATGGAATTAAGGTTAGATTTATTATATTTAATATTTTATTTTATTAGTAAATAGGATAATATGTCTATAACTATATTTAATTTACTAGGCTAATAGAATACTTATAGTTAGAATTACTAGATATATTAGAAAGCTTAGATTAACTATAAATTTAATTATTTAAGTATAACAGTATTTATAGATGTCTGTATAGAAATGCTAATAGTAGAGATATAGTCTATATAGATAATAGTTAGTAGACAGGAGGATTTAATTATATAATAAAGTTTTTAAAGAGCCTAAATAAGGTAAGCCACCTCTAATTTAGTTAGCCAGTACTATGATTTAGTACTAGTAAGTATTTAACTAAGGAATAGGATAGGTTAAATAACTATATATATAGATAGAATTAAAAGATTAGTATATTTATCATCATCCTAGATATAATATACTATAATACTAAAGCTATTATATAACACATCTAGATCAGTATACAGGCGCTTTACTAAATTAAAATAGATATAGAAAAGTAGACTGTTAAATATAGATTATAATTAATAGAATATCTTAGCTTCTTACTTAGTGGGTATATTAATTACTTTATTAGTAATAAATATACACTACTTAGGCCTCTTTAGTAGACTACTCTTAAGCAGCTATGTTTTGCATTTCTATAAAGATTAGATAATATAGATATACTTATTAATATAGTAGTAGAACCATCTAGTAAGGGCTAGGTAATGCTCTAGCTTCTTAAGGTTACACAGGAACTCCAGGGTGTGGATTATAGCTAGTTTTTTATTAGGGGTAGACAGACCTAATATATTAACTTATTATCTTAGTAATTACATGCTTAGGAATCTAATAAAAGCCTTAATTAATTCTAATTAGATATAGATATCTTGTAGGCGCTATAGAATAATCCTAAGATATTCTAAATA
Source organism: Aspergillus quadricinctus (assembly GCA_022814375.1). Lineage (NCBI taxonomy): Eukaryota > Fungi > Ascomycota > Eurotiomycetes > Eurotiales > Aspergillaceae > Aspergillus > Aspergillus quadricinctus. The sequence goes on from JAKLNT010000241.1 coordinate 4,054, forward strand.
CTTTTTAAATATTTTAGAAGTAATAAGGTTATTATCTATATAAGTCTTAATAAATAGTAGATTCTTTAAGATCTAATCTATCTACTACTAGATATATAGGACAGAATTAATAAACCCTATAATTATAATATTAAATATTTCCTATCTATAGTAGCTAATAATGGCTAGATAGTTCTAATAAGATTGTTTTACTAGCTACTAATAGAAGAACTAATAAATATTAATAATAGTGATATAATAATAGCCATAGACTATATTAATAATATCTTTCTATTATAGAATTAGGTATAGATCTGGCACAACCTCCTTATTAATATCTTATAGATTAATTACCACACATCCTTTCTCTTTAATCTAACTATTCTGATTAGTGACAGTCTTCTATATAATAAATACTAGATATATTAAGGGTGTATAACTAGTGGCTAGTTTAAGCTTACTAATCTAATAGAGGGGGTTAAGCATATAATTAATATATTTATAATCCTTAGGGCTAATACAGTAGATATATGGCTTAGGGAGATAATTCTCCTAGCTTTTTTTTAAGGAAACTTCCATCCATTCTTCCTTAGGGATATGAATGGTGGAACTATTATCATTCTAGATATTATACTTTATAAGTACTTTAGTAAACTAGTTGGCTTTGGTGCCTTTGCTATAGATAGTAATACTATTTAGTAAGATAGTCTAGTTATCTTAGTTAATTAGAATAATAGATTTAGATTATTTAATAATTAGTTAGTAAGTATATTTGAACTGCTGTTTAATATATTCATAGTAGAAAGAATAGGCTAATCTAGGTTCAGATCCTATTAGTTTAGTAATATTAGATTTCAATGGTTGTGCTAATAAGATGGCATCTTTACTAACCTGGTATGCTATAATAAAATTAGCTTCTAAAATAGTTCCTATATAGGTATGATGGGCGATAGTAATTAGAGTAGGTATTTCATTGTGAATTTTAATGAAAGAAAACTTATAATTAACTATATGCATGTATATAATAGCGCTATATATAGTTAGACTGTCTGATGGATTAAAGATGAAATTATAGTTAGTTAGTAAGTTAGTTTTTAGATATATAGATAGCTTACTAACTAAGTAGGTAGGTATAATAGACCATTACTTTGTATATATTATGGCATAGGTAATCTAATATAGCTTAGCCTGTGCAGTGATTAGGAAGGTTAATTAATTATATAAACTAATTATTATAATATTATATTTGAAATTAAGTGTAAAGCCTTTACTACAGATAATATTAGTTCTAATAAGTAACTTAGGTTTCAAATCATTAACTAGATGGTAATAGATGGTAATTTTAGTAAATGTATTTATAGAACTACTATTATTTATTAGATTAGGGAACCATAGTGTCAGCATTGCTGATTAGTTTGACTAGTAATAAGATCTAATACTAGATACTATAATATCATCTATAAGGTTAGTAACAGTCACCCTAGGTAATCCTTTAATAAATTTAGTATTTCTAATAGTAGATGAGCAATTGGTATTAAGGTATATCTTATAGTATTCTAATATAGTATTAATTCTAATCTTTATAGTAGTATAATACTAGGAATAAATACTAATAAGTTTAGTTAATCTAGTCAGCCTGTAGATAGATTCAATAATCTAAATAGCTATTAGGTTATTTATAGTAGGAGTAACTGGAACTAGTTTATATATATATAGATATTTAGTAAGGTGGGTATATAAGTGGTTTTTTAATAGGAAGGTAGTTCTGCAACTATTATAGATTATAATAATAGGTAGTTTAATATTAACTATGTATATATATAATTCATCTTTAGGCTTATATTCTAGAAAGTTATTAGGCTTGAATGCTAGATGACTAAGAAATACTTAGTAATCTAGATTAGTATTATTAGGACTTAGTTTATTTAGTTTAACTAAGATATATACTAGGTGCTCTAGTTTGGCATAGGTTAGATGTTTAGTATTTAGTTTGATGTTTATATTAGTGATATAAGCCTATTATCTTAGGGGGCTAATATAAGAACCCTAGTTCTATGACTGTCTACTATTCTAATTCTATATAAAATAATTATAATTTATAGCAGCAGTCTTATTCAAAGGTTAATTAGCTTACTAATTTCTATATAGCTAAGTGGTTATCTATTATTAAATAGTTGCTTGCAGTAGACATTAATATAATAGGTTCTAGTTTAATAATTACTAAGTATACTAAGGGTACTAGAACTGCTATAGTTACTAGGTAAATAGCAACACCTATAGCTAGTATAAGTATTATAGAGTGGGTTACAAATAGTATAGCTAACTATATCTATACTAAGGAGTATATAATTAGTTACTTCTATTCTAGTTAGTTAGATATTTTTAAGACTAGGAATTATCTTAGTTCCTACTCTAGGATTAATAATTAGATTTACTATAGCTCCTATCACAGTCCTTCTTATATCCAGTGGCAATGTCTTTCTATATACTAGTATAGGACTTTAGCTATTTAAGGAATTAGATTAAAATAGTTATTAAAGTAGGCTTAAAAATATTATACTATAGATATAGTTTAAGATAGATCTATATTATAATAATCTAATTAAATATATCTATAATTTAGGCAGCTTAAGTATAATAGATAACCTCTTAGATAAATATATAAGATGTTTAATTATTCTAGATATTATTATATCTATAAGAAAGAGACTATAGTTTAACTAGAGTATTAGTAGTATATAATTTAAAATATTTAACTAGTTTAGATAGCCATCCTTCTGCTAGGGGTAAAGTATAAAGAGAATATTTCTTTAGATTAGTAAATTTAGTAGTAAACTAGTCTAGAGCAGTATCTTAGAGTATTATTTATAGATTAGCCTTAACTATAGCTTCTCCCTTATAGTTAATAACATCCTTAATCTAATTAGTAAATATATAGATATCCTTATAGAATAAACTGCTGTTATATTACTTAATGAATATATTATCTAATATATTAGGCTAGAAGTATCTAAGTTCTTTAGTTTTCTAACTATATATTATTAGAATGGGTAATAGGATATTATTTAGAGGAGGTAGTGGTAGATTAGCTAGTGTTTATTAATTAGTAGTATTAATCTATTTATTCACTATATTTTAGAACTATTGAAATTACTAATCTATAGTAATTTAGTTAGCTTATATTATATTTATAAGGTCTTATATAGATAGTTTGGCATTTATAGGAGGTCTCTAAGAGTGTCTATTATTTAGTAATTAGTTATTTATATTAAATAGTAGATTAATCTACAGTAAGTCCTAGATCTATAGTAGTAAAAGAGGAAATAGCTGCCTAGTAGTATATTCTAGTAAACTAGACTATAAGTAAATATAATATATAGATTAAACTATAACTAGATTAGCTTATTTAATAGTCCTTTAAGGGGTTAATAATTTAGTAGATAACTGAACTAGGACCACCTAATTAGAGGGCTCAGAGTAATTAGATGATATTAATACTAAATAAGAATAGGACTATATCCAGCCTAGTAACTGCTTAGGCTTATCTAGTTTATTAAAGATAGCAGAACTTACCTAATAATAGTAATCCTTAGAGTTAGATAGATCTAATCAGTAGGCTAAGTGTAGGAACTCTTAGATAGCCTTATTTAGTGTAGATTAGTTGATATCCTAGTCAGAGGGATATAGATAGAGGCTTAATAAAGCAGGTGGGGGTTTGACAGATTAGATATATTATACTAGATAGATTGTCTCACTATTGAACTGATAGGTGAATGAGCTTTTAGACTATCTATAAAATCAATAGATCTGATGGCTAAGTTCTGCTATATATAAAGTTTGACTAGTTATTAATTAAATTATTAAAGATGTTAGACCAGCCACCAGTAGTATAAAAGTGGATTATAGTATGAAGTAGTAGATAAGAATTAAGAAAATAGTTAGTAGAGAAGAGGTTGGATGTGTAGGAGGTTCCTAAAATAGTCTTATATGTGTAGAGTTTAACCCTAGGTGGAGAGATTGCTGGTTGGAAAGTAGTGAAGTAGTGGAGGAGGGGAAGAATAGTATTAGAGGTCTTAGAATCCTGAGGTTTAATGATAGTTAGTAGATACTAAGAATTAATATAGCTTAAAAGATAAATGTAAACCCAGGAGGATACCCTCTAGAATAAAACTAGACATGCTACCAAGTTGTAGTAATCTAATGTGATTTAGTATTATAAGTTGATTATAGAAGACTAAGATATAAGGTTCTACTAATTTGTTGAGGTTCTACCATACGGGTGGCTGGAGATACCAGAGCCGCAGGAATGATGTATTGTAAAGAATGGGAGAATGGCAACAATATAATAGTAAATTTTAAGTAATAATAATAAGAGAATCTAGTATACTATAAATATAAGCTATATAATAGAATAATATATATAATAAAATCTTTATTTAGTTAGTTTAATAGCTAGAAGATATAAATATATATATAATATAATAAATAGAAATTATAGCTATTTATATAACTTAGATAAAAGAGAGATAAATAATAACTACTATATCTACTCTAACTATATTAATACTATAGCTTATAAGATCTATCTTAATAATAATATTAATAAATAATAGAATAAGAAGACTAAAGCTAGTATTATCTAATATAAAGATATATAATAGTATTAATAAGATTATATATTAGACTTTCTACTCTAAGCTATAAATAAAGTTAATACTTAATTAAGCTATAATTAGTATAATAGATTAGATATAACTCTATAATACTATCTTTTAATTCCTATTTTACTTATAGTTATTTATATTTAGTATACTATTTTTAGCTTTTTATTTTTAGTTTTTAATCTATTTCTAATTCACTGCTATAAGTATTATATATTATTAGTAAAGATATATATAGACCTCCTTATCTAATAGGTTAAAAAGATAAGAATTAGTCTTATTATTAACTAATCTACTATTCTATTATACTATTCTAATTAAGTACTCTATTCTTTATTATTTCTAATATTTTATCTAGTTAATAGGCTTATCTACCCTATCTAATAGATTATTCTTATAATTAGTATTTATTATAGATATATATAATATATATTTAATAGACTTAAAGATAGTACTATTACTATACTAACTTTATAGATAAATTAATATAGAAATAATCTAGCTATAATATAAATAATACTAAATAATATATATAATTAGTTTAATTTTATATTCTATAATTAAAGCTATAATAAGAAAGCCTTATAAAAGCTATAAATATTATACTAAGATAATTATTTATTTAATAAATTATTTATAGATCTTAACTAATTATTAATAAAAGTTAGAGACTACTTTTAATTTAATAAAATAAAAAAAAATTATTTAAATAGTACTTTAAGCTATAAAGTTAAAAAAGTACTAACTAATATTAAGAAAAAAAAGATCTTTATAGAATATTATTATTAAATATAATAGATAGCTAGTTAAGTAAAAGCTTTATATATAAAGGAAATAAGCTATTTTAATTAATATAGAAAAGATATAATTATTATAAGCTATAACTATACTAGCTATATATTCTTTTTAATATCTTTAATATTAATAATATCTAATATAACTAACTCTATAGATTAGAAACTAATAGCTATAATTTTAGCCTACTAATATTATTATACTAAATAAATTAATAAAGCTAAATAAATTTATTACTATATTAAAAATAAATATTTATATTATAAAGGTATAAATTATATAATTAAAGAATATCTATATCTTAATATTATCTTATTATTAGATTATACTACTATAAGATAGCTATATATTTTCTAAATAATAAAATCTAAACTAGATAATAATAATATAGAAGAGCTGTTATAGTAGATAATATATATATAATATTCTATATAATTAATAATTCTTATAAGGTATTTTCTTAGGAAGATTCTCTAAGTACAATAATATCCTTATATAATATTAGACTAGTAATACTATAAATATCTATACTTAAAAAGATTTAGTATCCTTACTAAGGGTATTATAATAGAATATAAGATATTATAGAAAGGATATTATAGAGCTTGCTGAGGGCATTATAATAGAATATAAGGTATTATAGAAAGGATACTGTAGAGTATAAAAGTAATAAAATAAAAAAAAGATAAAAGATAATAAGATAAAGGGAATTATAAAGTAAAATTATAGCCTATAGAATAATTTAATATAGACTATTAGAATAAGTAATATCTACTTAAGTAGGCTATTTAGTTAATAAATTAAATCTAGGGAAAGTAGCTATAGTTAGATCTTTTTAGCTAAAAAGGATTTATTATCTAACTATTTAAACTATTACTTAACTTTAGTAGTTAGCTAATATATAGAAATAGAAAAATATTCTAATTTTATTTTATCTACTATAAGAAGTACCTTACTAATATAGTTTATTAATACTCTAAATAGTTATTTAATATTAGATATAGCTATATAGTTAAGTAACTTATAGAGCTTTTTAAACTAGATAAATAATAAGAGATAAATTTAATTAAATAAAAATAGTTAAAAGATTTTATAAAGGTCTATAGTACTCTTAATTTTAATAGATCTCTAATATATATATCTTTCTAGATACTATATAATATAATTATCTAATTCTATATTAATAAATTTATTCTATTATTCTTTATTAGAATTATTAAATTTAATTTATACTAGTATCTTAATTTTACTTTATATATTAAGCTATA
>JAKLNT010000242.1:0-10590 GCA_022814375.1 Aspergillus quadricinctus
GCTAATAGCTTTCTATATATAGTTTAGCCTATTTAAATAGCTAGTTACCTCTTTTAGAATGGCTAATACACTAAGTATCTTTTAGTAGTATATTAACTGAACCCTTTAAGACTTTCTAGATAAATTCACCTCTATATATATTAATGATATACTAATTTTTACTAATAGGTTATTAGCATAGCACTAATAGCATATCTGCTAGATACTAGGATATCTAAGGAATATAGGTTTATAACTAGATATTAATAAGTACAAGTTTAAGATAAAGAGCATAAAATACCTTAGATTTATAATAGAGGCTGGCAAAGGCGTGTGGATGGACCTTAATAAGATAAAGGCTATATTAGAATAGCAGGCCCCTACCTTTATATATAGTATATAGTTATTCCTTAATTTTATAAACTTCTATTAGTAATTTATATAGAACTTCTCTAATATAGTATAACTACTGATAGTGCTGATATATAAAAGAGCCCTCTTTATATAGGGAGATAAGTAGAAAGTAGTCTTTAAGAAGTTAAAAAAAATATTTACTACAGCCCTGATTCTTATATAATTTAATCTTAATAGGAAGATAGTAGTAGAGATAGATACTTTAAACTAAGTAATAGAAGCTACTATATCTTAGTATAATAATAATAATGTACTGAGGCCAGTCACCTATATCTTAAGAAAGAATATACTAGTAGAATGTAATTATAAGATTTATAATAAAAAGCTACTAGCTATCATTAATATACTTAAGGAATAGGAATTAGAATTAATTAGCTTACTATAATTCAAGCTTATTATAAACTATTATAATCTTAAATACTTTAAAATAGTCCATAGGCTTAATAAATAGTAGATATATTAGTTATATATACTAAGTAGATTTAACTACAAGATATACTACTAACCTAGGAAGCTAGATATATATCCTAATACCCTATCTTATAGAGAGCAAGATATGCTAAAGGATGCAGAAGATAACTAACTTAAGGCTTATAATCACTACTTAATACCTCTAAAGACTATTACTAGCTAAATACATATATAAGTATTTTATATATATATATTAGTAGCTAAACTAGGCAAAGGCTCCCCAAAGGAATATAGTAATTAATATTATAATCAACCTAATCTTATAATATTATATATAATATCTGTAGAAGGGATACTACTATTATTAGAAGAGTAATAGAAGGTAGTAGAGTATAATAATATCCTCTTAGAGAAGATATAAAAGGCCCTGAGGGAGGAAGCAGCTCACTTCCCTAGTAAATTATATATATAAATATTAATTGCTGAATGTTTGCTATTATTAGATAGCTATTTATTATACTAAGAGTATAAATAGGTCCCTAATTCTAAACTACTATAAATAAGAATCTTATAAGAAACCTATAACTCTATATTAACTAGCCATCCTAGGAAGAACACACTATATATAATAATTACCTAAAATTTCTACTAGCCAGAACTATCTATAGATATCTAATAATTTATATAGAACTATAATAAGTGCAGCACTAACTATATATAGTATAAATAATACTAGAGACTTCTAAAACTACTACTAATTCTAGAGCATAAGTAGTGTGAGATTATTATTAACTTTATTATAAAGCTACCTACCTCTAATAGTTATAAGGACATTATGGTGATTAGTAATAGGCTTAGAAAGGGTGTGATCTTAGTACTATATAAGAGAATAGACTCTAAGATAGTAGCATAGCTTCTAATAGATTAGTTTATTAGATACTATAGTATTCCTAGTATAATTATATTAGATTATAGCCTATAGTTTATTAATAAGTTCTGGAAGTACTTTTATAAGTAGCTATATATTTAATAATAGCTCTTAATAGCCTTCTATCCTTAGACTAATAGATAGATTAAATATATAAATACTATATTAGAAGCCTACCTATAGAACTTCTATAACTATATATAAATAGATTAGAAGTTACTACTACTAATAATATAACTTATAATTAATAGTTAGAATACTATAAGCATAGGAGTTAGCCTATTCTTCTTAGACTATAGGTATAATATTAAACTACTAGAAATTAAGAAGCTAGATTAAGAGGCTACTACTATTACTATAGTCTACTCTATAAGGGAGAAGGCTAATACTATTATTATAAAGATAAGAGAAGCTATAGAGATGGCCTAGTTAGAACTAGTAGTAGCTTAATAATAGTAAGAGAAGTATTTAAATTATACTTACTTAGTAAGCCCATAATATACTATTAACTTAAAAGTATGGCTAGATTTATAGAATGTCTAGATAGATTGCCTAAGCCAGAAGCTTAATATATAATATATAAAGTTTATAGTACTTAAAGCTATTAGATTATATATCTATTAGTTAGATACACTACCAGATATATATAATATATTTTATATTAGCCTACTTTACCCTACTTCTAATAACCTATTTCTAAGCTAGATAAATAATAATTACTAGTCACCCCTAGTACTAGTTAACAGCAAAGCTAAATATATTATTAAGAAGATCTTATAGGAGCATGAAAAATATATTAGATAAGGCTACTATATAGAATACTTAGTTAAATAGGTAGGTTATAAACAGCCTACATAGGAATTAGCAGCTAATCTAGCTAATACTGCAATACTTAATAAGTAGGAGAGCTGCTAGTATTAAGGTAAGGGGGGGGGGGTAGTGTAGTAGGCAGGGCCTACTAAGTGCTTAAGCTTACTAAGCACTCATGATCTGCCTTAGGCAGTAACATTCTTCTATCTAGAGTGAATACTAGTAGTTATATAACCTTAGCTAATATTTATACACTCCTTATTATATTCAACCACTATAATCTAGTTAGGTTCCTTAGCAATTTCTTACTGTCCAAATCTAGGTTATAGATTTCAAGGCTTCTAGCCCGTGACACTATATAGTACTTACTATACTAATTTAGAATTTATAATCTAAATTAGATTAGTAATACTAAGCTCTTATAATAAGCTTCTAGTAGCTAGATCTTATTAAAATAATTAATTATACTAAATTTCTCTATATTTACTAGGATACTAAAGATTAGATAGTTACCCTAAACTATAGTTTAGTAGTAGCCCTATTAGCTAAGTAGCTAATAATATTATCTATATATATAATAAATTAGATAAAGAAGCTAGTTAAATAAGTAAATAGTAAAGAACTAGCTCTACTAGAAAAAAAGGGCCCTAAACTAGATAAAGATATTAAAAGATAAGTATTTAATTAGCTTGCTAAAGGCAAGCTAAATAAAAGATATATCTATTACTAATAATACTATACTCTAGATAGATACTACTATCTAAACCCTAATACCTAGTCTACTAGCTAGGAACTAAGAAATAGTATATAGGCTATGCTAGCTACTAGTAAATCTACTAGTATAGTAAATATAGTAGTAGAATTATCTAATAAAGATAAGATACTAGCTTAAGGATTTAGTAAAGCTATGGTGGTAAGTGAGCTAATAGAATTATATAATGTGAGCAATACTTACTCACCTATATAGCCTATTATAGTTTAGCACATACTCACTACACTCAACCTCTAGCTCTTATATAGATAGCCTCATTCTTCTAGCTTAAATAGATAGATATTAAATACTAGACTATTCTTCTATTCTTATAGGTTATAAGCCCTTATTATTTAATATAAGATTATTATCTCTTCCTTCCCTACTTCTAATATCTTTTTTCTTATATTCTATATATGCAATCTTACTAGTTAAATTAAAATTCTAACTATTATAGATCTACTCTACTTCTATCTTCCTTCTTTAGATAATTCTCCTAAAGAATCCATCTATTTTTATTAAATTAAAAGCCTCTAAGGCTAAGTTTATTATTAAATATATTAAATTAAAGCCCTAGCTCCATCCCAGGCCCTAGAGATTAATTAAATTTATTAAATTAAAGACCTCCATTACTACGTAAAGCCCTGGACCTATATTAGGCTAATCTCTATAATTAAATTTCCTTAAATTAAGGCCTCTATCACTACCTTAAAGCCCTAGATCTATACTAGGCCAATCTCTATAATCAACACATTAAATCAGAGCTTTAGATCTATTCTAGCCTATTAAACCACTATAGATATTAATAATTCTCCTGCAGAAATTACTAAAAATTAATAAATCTAAATAAAATTAATAATTCTTCTGCAGAATCTATATAAAATAATAATTCCTCTGTAGAATCTACTTAAAATTAATAATTCTTCTATAGAATCTATATAAAATAATAATTCCTCCACAGAATCTACTCAAAATTAATAATTCTTCTATAGAATCTATATAAAACAACAATTCCTCCACAGAATCTACTTAAAAATTGATAATTCTTCCACAGAATCTAGTTAAAAATTATAAAATTAAACACCTCAGGCTCTAAGCAAGGGGGGTATAATCAAACTATTAATAAAATTATTATACCTTCCTAATTAGGAAGTAAGACATCTACACAGGCTCTAAGTAAGGGGGGTATAAGTAATACTTACTTACCTATATAGCCTATTATAGTTTAATATATACTTGCCGCACTCAACCTCCAGCTCTCATGTAGATAGCCTCATTCTTCTAGCTTAGACAGGCAGATATCAAATACCAGACTATTCTTCTGTTCTCACATATAATAAAGTAAATTATAGAGAAGCCTACTTAATATTAAGATATCTATCTAATTAGATTATAGATACAGGCACTAGCAGCTATATCTCTAATAATTTAAGTAACTTTATTAACTATACCCTATAGTTAGCTAATAAGAAGCTATATATATATAGCTTAAGCACTAGTGCTAAGAGAAGAACTCTAAATAGAGGTACTACTTATCTATATCTTAAAGATAGAGATATTATTAAGTTTTTATACTATAATTCTATATTACTATACTACCTATTTTTAGTACTATTAGCTAAGAAATTAATAGGCATCTATTATTAGCTAGAAGATAATACTATTTAAAGGCTTTTAAATAGTAAAATAGTTAGCTATACTTATAAGGCTTAGAATATTCTATAGCTTAAGCTAGCTACTCTACTTATTACTATAGCAACTAATAAGATACTATATTATCTTCTATATTACTAATTAGGCTATATTAGTATTACCTAAATAGCTATAACTTTTAGATATAATAGTAAATTCTAGATATATAAAGATTTAGATCTATACTACCCTCTATACTAATTAGCTAAGACTAAGTAAAAAATTAGCTAAGAACTAATATTATAGGCTGAATATACTAGTAATATTATTTATTTTAATATATTTAGTTTTAGTCTAGAAGGCTATAATAGATACTAGTATTATCTACTTCTATTAAATAATAAGACTTATTTAATCTTACTTTAACTGCTTAAAACTTATAAGAATAAGATTAAAAGTAATATTATTAAATTTATTAAACTAGTGAAGAACTATTATAATAAATATCTAATTAAATTCTATATTAATAATATAAAAGATTATTCTCTAGTATTTAATTAGGTAAAGAAGAAAGAAATCTTAGTAGAATATATTATTTCTAGAACTCTAGAATAGAATAGACTAATAGAATACTATAGCAGAATTATTATTAAGATAGCCTAAGCTATACTTATTAACTTAGGCTTATTAAAGAAGCTATAGCTATAGATAATAGATATTATTATTTATATATTAAATTAGCTAATTCTTATTAGTTAGATTAAATCTCTACTATAGTAATAGTAGGAAGTATTTAAACTAGCTAATTTAGTTCCCTTACTTAAGTATATATATATCTAGGGATGCCTTATTTATTACTATATATTAATTAAAGATTAAGCTAAGGGCTAGAAATAGTAACCTTATATAGAAATAGGCTATCTAATTAGCTATAAAGGTAATTATAGTTACATTTATATTATCTAATATCTAGAAATAAATAAGATTTACTATACTTAGGATGCTATATTCTATAAAAGAAGAAATAATTATTCTAGATCTATAGCTAAAGCTAATCTATTAAAATTAAAGAAAATATCTCTAAGTAAGCTAAGAGGTTCTATAATCTTTATTAAAAAAGATAAATATAAATAAAATATAGAGAGAAATTTACTAGCTTTACTAATAGCTTCTAAATATACTATTAGAAGAATTTAAATAATTAATCTAAATATTAAGTTATAGTAATTAATATAGCTATAAATTTAAAAAGTTAATAAAAATATTTAGAATCTTATTAATTTTACTAATAATCTTAGATAGATAGGGGAAGTATTACTAAATATTAAAATAAACTCTCTTAATCTAATTATATTACTAGTAGATTAAGGTCTTTAGCTAGTAAATACTATAGAATAATTATATTAGATCTTATTAAGATTAATTAAGGATAAGAGCTCTATTTACTTAGGCTAAGCTACTATTATAAATAATATTTATTTTAATAATAATTAATTAAATTATAGCTTAGTCCTCTTTACTATACTTATCTTTTATAAGATTAAGATCTATAATATTAAAATATCTATCTAATATAATTAAGTAATCTAATTATTATAAGTAGCTTAATAAATAACTATAATAGAAGATTAAATTAAGAAGCTAATTAAGAAGAAGATCTAGAAGATTATTAAATAACTATTAAATATTATACTATTTCTAGAGAAGTAGATCTATAATCTTAAATTAGATATTAATAACTATATTAGCTAATATTATATAAAATAGATTATTTATAGTAATTTTTAGAAGTTAGACTAAGACTTTAATAATATTTATATTCTAGTAAATACTAAATTAGCTATTAAACTAGTACTCTTACTTATTATAATTTATAATCTAAAATAAAAGTAGTTTAATATTATTACTATCTATTTATATACTACTCTAGAGAAATATTAGATCTATATATACTAGCTAATTAGCTTTACTATAAAAAAAGATTAGATTTATTTACTTTTATAAGTCTTATATAGTTTTTATTAATTAATACACCTTTAGTATAAGATCTTTAATAAGATTATAAAGAAGCTAGGCTTTAAACCTTTACTAGAAGACTTTTATATATATATTAAAGATTCTAGATAGTTCTTACTACTATATATTAATAATAATATAATAATTATATTAATTTATAGCTAACTAAATAAGATTAAATAAGGTCTTAAAGAAGATTTTAGTTTTAAAGAACTAAATAAGCTAATAAGATTTTTAGATTATAAGATTACTAGAAACTATACTAAATAAATAATTATTCTATTATAAGAGCCCTATATAAATAAGATTCTTTATAAAGTAAATATAATAAATTACTAAAAGATAGATCTATTAATAGTCCCTAGCTAGAAGCTAAATAAAGATACTAATATAATTAGACTATTTATTTATTAGTAATATACTAGGAAATTTAATTAATTTAGTATTAAAACTAGGCCTAATATCACCTTTTTAATTAACTAATTATAGAGTAGATTAACCCTAAATATTACTAATTTAAATATAATTAATAAGATCTACTAATATCTTAAGAAGTACTCTAATCTAGTTATTAAACTAAATATTTAGCCTAATTAGAAGTTTATTAATTATATTAATTTATTATACTAAGATTAAAAGAAGAATAAATTTATTAAAATATATATCTTCTTCTTTAATAGAGCTCTAATCTTATAGAGTAATAAAGCTTAGCTAATTATTACTTTCTTATTTATAATTACTAAATATATAGTATTTAATGCTATAGATAAGGAAGTAATCTAACTTAAGTAATTTATCTTTATATTTAGAATTAAAGATAATTTATTTATTTAGCTTCTAACTAATAGTGCTAATAGGCTTAATATCTTAAAGAAATTAGGATACTAATCTATTATTAAGTAGCTTAATAACTAATATTATTAGATTAAATTAATAGTAGATAAAGGTAAAATTATAATTAAATAAATCTTATATAAAGAGAATATCACTAATTAGCTAATAAAACTATAAGTAAAGATGGAATTTAAAGTATTTTAGATAAAAGTACTTATAACTATCTAGAGTATATAAATATTATCTATTTAGGAAATTAAATAGGCCTTAGGTACTATGCTATATAGTAAGCTAAGGGGGCTATGTCATAGGGTTACCTAACTACTTAGTTAGCCTGCTAGCTTGCCAGCCCCTTTTCTCCTATATAGCAAGGCTTCCCTAGATAGCAAATCCAACCATCTCTGTGCTACCACTATGTTAGATATTAATAGAATTATTAGAGAAGAGGTTTATCTATATTAATAACTTAATTACTATAGTATCTATATTATTTATCTATAAATTAGATAGAGGGCTATAATTCTATATTAATTATTATATATTAAATATAATAATAAAGAAAGATTAATATCTACTTTTTTTAATTAATAAGATCTTAGAATATATCTCTAAAATAAAGTAATTTACTAAACTAAATATAATTATAGTCTTTTATAAGATTTATATTATTTTTAGAGATAAATAGTTAATAGCCTTCTATATAGAATTTAGTTTATTTAAATAGCTTATTATCTGTTTTAAAATAATAAATATATTAAGTATCTTCTAATAGTATATTAATTAAATCTTCTAAAATTTTCTAGATAAGTTTATATCTATATATATTAATAATATACTAATTTTTATTAATAAATTACTAATAAAGTATTATTAATATATTTATTAAATATTTAAATATTTATAGAAGGCTAGACTATAATTAGATATTAATAAATATAAATTTAAGATAAAGAGTATAAAGTATCTTAAATTTATAGTAAAAGCTAGTAAAAATATATAGATAGATTTTAATAAAATAAGGGCTATATTAGAATAGTAGGCCCCTATCTTTATATATAATATATAATTATTTCTTAGCTTTATAAGCTTTTATTAATAATTTATATAGAACTTCTTAGATATAATATATCTTTTAATAATATTAATATATAAAGGGCCTTATTTATATAGAGAAAGAAATAAGCTATAATTTTTAAATTATTAAAAAAAATATTTATTATAACTCTAATATTTATATAATTTAATTCTAATAAAAAGATAGTAGTTAAAATAGATTATTATATATCTACTAATACTTACCTAGTATATTATATAATACTTATACTCTAGATTACTTAGCTATTAGCTAGAATACTTAGAGGAATATAACTATCTTCTCTATAATTTAGTATAGCTATAGATATAATTATACTAAATAGTAGTATATCCTTAGTTATTTAGAACTTCTTAATTTAGGAACTACTAATTAATTAATTATTATTAAATTTTATTATTAATCTAATTATTAATAATAAATAATATTATAGTAGTTTTATCTATTTATATTAATTTTTAATTTATTTTTATAGATAGCTCTACTACTTCTTATTATTTTTTTAATAAGAAAGTTAATTATACTATAGCTTAAATATCTAGCTATATTATTAAATTAATAACCTTAATTTATTTTTTAAATATCCTTAAATATCTTTCTTTATTAAAATTTTATTAATTATTATTAGTTCTTATTAAATTAACTATCTTTTAAGTTCTTTTTATTAAAATTATCTAAATATTAATGACTCTTAATCTAATTTTTTTTATTTTTAATTTACTATATCTATCTATAGCTTATTATAGCTATTAAAAGTTTATTATTTATTAAATTCTATTTTATATTCTATTATTTCTATTTTTAGTTTTTTAGTATCTAAGTTATTAAGTTATTACTATAATTATATTAAATATTAAATTATTATCTTTAAGTTAAAATACTATTATTTATTTAATAATAAAAAAAGTTAATAAATAATTAATTATTACTACTACTTAACTCTAGTTTTTTAAAGAGATAGAATATAGATATATAAAGAATTTTAATCTAAATATTATAGTTTAAATTATATTTCTACTATAATATTAAGAAAATCTTAAAAGTACTAAATTCTCTAATAACTAGATATATATATAAATAACTCTAAAAGTAGCTATAAAATAATTTCTAAAGTATTTAAAGTTTTTTTAAGATAATTAGTAATTTCTTACTTTCTATATAAATAATCTAAAAAGTAATAATTAAATAATTAAAATTTTTTTAGAGAGGCTAAAGAATTTTATATTATTAATATCTAAAAGACTAGTATTTTAGAAAAAAATAATACTATTTAAAATACTAAAGATAAAGTAGACTAAAGCTAAATTTTTAATATCTTTAAACTTTAAAAAATAAATTAGCTAATTATAAGAGAGACTATTATCTTTTAAAAATTATAAATTAAATATTAAATTATTACTATCTAAAAAATTAGAAGATATATCTTTATCTATTCTTAATTTACTATTATTATTAAGATTATTTAAATTTCTATAAAGTATAGCTATAAATTTATCTTTTAAAGATTTATTAATAGTAGAATCTCTAACTACTATAATAATAATAAGATAAGGCTTAAGTATAGATCTACTAAATAATAATTAAAACTTAATATTTACTAAAGCTTAATAAAATTAATTAAATATAATAATTTAGAATGCTATAGCTATATTAATCTAGATATTAATTAATATATAATTTATAATTTAATAAAATAATATATAAAATACTAATTAGAATACT
>JAKLNT010000243.1:0-10526 GCA_022814375.1 Aspergillus quadricinctus
TATGGGATTTCCCTTCCCGCGAATTTCTCAATGGGAAGGGATTTCCCATGGGATTTCCCTTCCCTACGGCCAGCCTACCTATAGTTAGGGTTAGGGTAAAGTAAGTGCTGTGCTTATAAGGGTCTCTTTAGAGGTTCTTAGTATATTATTATCTAGATCTCTATTATTCTAGACATCTATACTAAGATGCAGAGGCAGGTTATTAGGGGAGATAAAATAAAGATAAGTAATAGTGTTGACTGGAGGAAGATAATAGATGATATTAGTAAAATAAGAGTATAGATAAGGGTATTAAGAAGATAAAGATAAAGGATAGAGTAGTGTAGGGTAATGTAGAAGGTAAGATTAGGAGATATAGGCTATTAGTATTTATAGTGATGGATTATTAGTGATATAGGTGAGATGTGAGTAGAAGGTGAGTTAAGGAGTAAAAATAAGATAAGGTAAAGATAGCACTGCTTATAGTATTACTTCTAATTTATTTACTTCTACTATTACTTTACTTAGAAATACTTTAGAAGTTTAGGTATATCTTCTTTTAAGTTAGTAATTAGTTCCTATATCTTATTACTATTCTTCTACTTTATTAGATAGCAGTCTATAGATTAGCAGATAATTTACTAAATTTTATACTCTTCTTAGCTATCTATAATTACCAGTACTATATCCTTAATTCTTAGTGCTATCCACTAGTATATATTATCAGGGTATGCTTACTTAAGATATATAATAGATATAATAGGGTAAATCTTCTATATATCTAGGAGTTCTAGTTTATAGGTAAGTCATCTAACCTTATATTTAATCCTAAATAGACCTTGCTTTATAGGAGATAGTTTTAAAGATAAAGATAATATATATCTAGTATCAATGCCCTTAACTATCTTAATATAGGCCTAGTCTTTAAGATTAACTAGCTTATATTTGGCATCATACTTTATAGCTATCTAGATATTAGTTAGATTAATCTAATCTAAGACTACTATATAAATAGCATTATATCTTATAATAAAATCTATAGTATTATCATTACTATCTAGAGCTAATAGAAGCTTTAGTAAGACACTATAGAGGATCTTAAATAAGATTATCCTAGTAGTTATAGATAGAGTTATATTTAGTATCTATTTAATATCTAGAACTAATATCACCTATGTAAATTTATACTAGCCTAAAATTAGATATCTTAAGACTATCTCTACTATATTATTAGTTTTTTCCAACTGTCTATTAGAGTATAGATTATATATAATTATTATTAATAAGTATATTTAATACCTATTAAAGAGTTGTTTCTAAAAGGCACTATAGAACTTAGGATCTCTATTAGATATAATTATCCTTAGTAGTCCCTAGTCTTTAAAAACTTATGTAAAGAATGTATCTACCTATTCTATAGTAGTCTATAACTCCTTACTAGACACTAGCCACACTAACTTAGATAGTTTATCTATAATTATTAGAAGTATATTAAATATATAGCTTTTAGGCAATCCTATAATAAAGTTAAGATATAGGATTTATAGGACTTCTATAGATTACTAGATAATCTATAGTTCACTATATAGTCTATATCTTAGTTTCTTAGATATTATGTATATAGAACACTTTTAGATATAATTAAGTAGATTCTTTTTAACTTATAGTATAAAGAATTCTACTAATAGTATAGCATAGGTCTTATTAAACCTAATATATCCTTTATTATTATAGACTTATTTAAATAGTTGCCTGTTAAACTCCCTTAGGATATAAAGATACTAAATATATATATAAGTATTATATAGTAGCCTATTATCTAGAATAAAATTATAGTACTTAGCTATATTAGCTTTATTAGTACTACTCTTAATTTTATTAGTATTATTACCTATCTTATCCTAGATCTAAGAAAGCTTAATCTTATCTTAAATCTAGTGTAATTTAGCCTTATCCTAAGCCTAGTAAAGCTTAACTTTATCCTATTTAGCCTTATTCTAAAGCTAGTAGAACTTATCTAGCTTATCTTAGATATAGTGAAGCAGTCCTTAAAAGGTGTAATTAACTAGTAGTCTATTATAAATTATATATAGAAAGTCTTAGTCTATAGTAATTATTATAAGTATAAAGATTTATAGATTATTAACTATACACTACTATAGCTATATTTAGTCTTAAGGGTCTGGTTTACTTATATTATAGATTAATATAGGGAAGTAGGAGAGAGTATCTATATTAGTATATAGTATACCTTTCCTATAAAGAATTTTTATCCTTAGATAGAAACTACCTAGGAAAAGTACTTATCTATTTAAGCATACTAATCTACTATTTAATCTTTTCTATAGGGCATCTATCAGGGCTAAGTAATTAATAACTATTATAAAGTTACTATCTATATACTAAGATAGATATAATAGTGCCTAGATAAGTATAGCATACTTAAGTTTAGTTACTATGTAGTTTTATTTAGTTAGTATAAGGTATTTTAATAGAAAGAGGATTAGCCTTTTAATACTATTCTTATCTAGCTAATAAATAGTAATACTAAACCCCTATTTCTTACTGCTATCTATATATAGTTTAAATAGCTTTAAAAAGTCTAGATAAGCTAGTGTAGATGCAGAGGTTAGCTTATCTTTAATAATATCCTAAGTACATCTTATATCTTAGATAAGCTAGGTAAATATTGCATTCTCATCTCTAATAAAGATATTAGTAATAAATTATTTCTAAGTATATCCTTTCTTTAATCTAGATTATAGATAAAGAGTTTTTAAATAGTGCAAGGGTTTAGTAATTATAGAGAAGTATAGAATAAATAATCTATAGTAGTTAAAGAAAGTAATGCCTTTTTTAAAGCCCTTAAAGATATCTAGAAATAATATAGCACAGATGATCATAACCTTATCCTCTACTATACTAATCCCTAGTCTTAAGATATAGTAACTAAGCATTTTTATAGAAGGGTATATAAGGTGGTATTTAATAAGAGAGAGGGTAATTCCTAAATCCTCTAATAAGGTTAGTACCTTGTCCAGATGTTATAGATGGGATTCCTTATCTTAACTATAGATTATAATATTATTAATATATATAAGGACAAAGTCCTAGAGATATTTAGATAAGATTTATTCTATATACACTTAAAAGAAGCTAGATATAGATATAAGCCCTATTAACACTATAGTAAGTTATTTATGGCCTCTATATCTAGTTATAAAGGTGGTTTTCCACCTATCCTTATAGTAGATTATTTAATTAGAAAAATCCTTAATAATATCTAGAGATAAGAAGATTACAGACCCTCTCATTATACTTAAAATATTATTCTAATAGGGTAAGGGGTATATATTAGGAATAAGTTTTATATTAATATATCTTAGATTAATAATGACCCTTAGTTTACTATACTAATATATAATAAAAGCTAGAGAGGCTATAGGTAAAGGTCTATATAGTAGAATATCTTTAATAAGCCTAGCCTCTTTTATTAGGTTAAGGATGGAGTCCATTATATTATAGTCTTATTTAGATAGGGTATAGGGTGTTTATTTTAACTCAGTAACATCTATCTTATCTTTAAAAGATATTAGCATCTTAATTTTATTAGAAAATCTACTAATGCTGGGTCTGAACAGATACTTATATTTATCTAATAAGGCTTATATATATAGCCTATACTCTGTCCCCTAGTAGTTAGAGACATCTGTATCTAATATAAAGGTTAGGTTAATCTGCAGAGGTTCTATAGCTCCTAGTATTAATATATTATCTAGATCTAGATCTATAGCTTGTGCAGTGTCTTATACTATAAGGATGCTTACTACTTAGTATTCTTCTATAGAGATCTAGTTAACCATGGCCTATATATATACTGTTTTATCTGGGATTGATATATAA
The DNA here is from genome assembly GCA_022814375.1 of Aspergillus quadricinctus. Classification (NCBI taxonomy): domain Eukaryota; kingdom Fungi; phylum Ascomycota; class Eurotiomycetes; order Eurotiales; family Aspergillaceae; genus Aspergillus; species Aspergillus quadricinctus. The sequence continues at coordinate 3,883 of JAKLNT010000243.1, forward strand.
CCTAATAGCTAACCCTTATAGATGTATATCTAAGCCTTACCTAGATTTATATAGGGCAATGTTGTGTTCTGTATAGTGATAAGTATATTAGATAGGCTACTAAATAAGTTATATTATATATATATTTATAGTATAGATAATAATTACAGGATATTTACATCCTATGGGATGTATATTAAGAATTATATTAGTAGTGCTATATTTTAGCCTAGCTATATTATTACTACTATATCTATATATATACTATACTTTTTCTTAGATAGTAGCTTAGTCAGTCTGATTATAGTTATAGGTATATTATAACTATTAATAAAGATAGTATTTATAGTAAAGTTAATAATTATTTTATTCTATTCACAAGCATCTATACCTATAATAATGCCTTTAGAAAGATGGGGTAGTATATAGAAGTCTCTATTAAGGAAGACCTTAGGGCAGTTAGTACTAATTAGAGGTATGGATAGTTGCACTATATATAATAATAAGATAGTCTTATATCTAATACCTTTTATATTTATAGAGTATAATATAGTAAGAAACTAGGCAAAGTATATATTAAATATATCTTATAATATAATATATAGTTCTAATCTTATATCTATATAGTAGTTCTCATGAGTCTTTATAATTAGGGAAAGGTATTTTACTCTTAGGATCTGGCTTTATTATATCTTAGGCTTAGAAGGATAATTCTAGCTAGAGGTAATATCCTCCTCTACACACTCTATATCTAGTTTTCTAATTTAGATATTATCTTAGAGGTAAGCTCCTCAATCAGTTTAATATCTTTATTATCTAGATTATTAAGTTTAATCATATTAATCTATTTTAGTTTCTTTAAATAGTTATTATCCCAGTATTTTCTACTATAATAATAACAGGGTCTCATTAGTTTATAACTAGTAGAATACTTCTAGATAGAAGATATTTTAATATTAGATATAGTCTTATCTATATTATCTATAGGTCTCTCTATATTAAGGTCAGTATCCTATTAACTAAGCTTAGATAGAAGTTAGTTAATACATTCTATTCTAGATCCTAGCTACCTAATCTTATTATAGCATAGCTAATTAACATCCTATATATATTATACACCAGCTTTATTAGCATAGATCTATTATTTAAAGTGTTCTAGTGGCTTATTAGGATTAGGGGGTACTAGGCTAGCCAGCCTGTAGTTAAGGCTCTACTAGAGATCAGTTTTAATAGATTCTTTATCTGTCATCCCAGCTGCCTATAATAAAGAGATCTTCTAAATAATATATTTAGGTAGGGGGAGTATATCTACTATACTAAATTTAAAATATAGCTTCTATATCTTATATTATACTCTAATAGAATCCTTCTTAAACTTATAGTTAAGTGCATTAGTCCAGGTATTAAGTAAGTATACTATTTTATCTTATATCTCTTCTAGTAGTTTAGTATACTAAGTCAGGGCACATCTCTTAAAGTAAAATAGTAGTATATTAAGCACAGTATAAACTCCTTCCTATATAGTAACTAGTTATATATATTAAATAAAAAACTTAATATTAGTAGCAGCCAGGTTAAATATTATAACCTTATCTAGTTTAAGATATCTAGGTTTGTTATAGGCAATATCTGCTATAGTATGGTTATAGCAAGATATATTATATCTATCTTATTAACTATCATATCTATCCTATTAACTGCAATGCTAGCCCTCATCTAGATATCTATTCTAACTACTATAAAACTGACTATTATATACTATTAGATAGTCATTACATACTGCCTAATAGTCCTTATTATAGTATTAGTATAGATTATATAATAAGTATCTCTATTCACAGTAGTTATTATTAATATAGGAATATCTCTATTTATAATAGTTATTATTAATGTGTTTATAATAGTAGTAATTATATTATAGATAAAGGTGATATACCCCATGCATCATATAGTCTAGTGTACTAGAGTTTAGTATATATGCTACTTGAGCATTAATAAGATGCTAGTCTATATGATAGTGATAAGGATTATAAGAATTATAGTAGATATTATCTCCTTTACTAGCATAATATATATTATAGTTATCTGGTAAGTAAAGGGTCCTCAGCTCTTTAATATCTTCTAAATAGTCTAGAACTTTAGGATATTATTTAGTTCTAGCTAAAGATACTTATTTAAGGTGCTGTATTCTCTCTATCAGCTATTATTATCCTTATAGAGCTTATTCTAGTTAAGTAATACAGTCCTATATATATTATTCTCTACTCCTTATATCTTTTTATCTCTATATAGTATTAAAACATTCTATAATATCATTACTACTTCTATAATAGTTTAGGTTATCTAGGTCAGGTAGATCATATCTATTAGTATAATAATTTAGACCTATATAGAAATCCTTTATAATTATTAGTATATTATTCTAAAGGGTCTTAAAATATTTAGAAGTAGGACTGCCTATATAGGTTTCTACCTAAACTTCTTCTATCTATTTTCATCCTATTATAGAAATAATATTAGTAGCCTTAGCTATATCTACTGCTATTATATTCTTAAAGACTAGGTCAGTTACTTTAGAAAAGGTATCTTTATAATTCTATAGTTAGATAATCAGCATAGCAGTAGCTTTATATTATTTTATTATATATAATATATCTTTTAGTATTTTTATGCAGTGCTCAGCTAGTCTATATAAGGAAGATTCTTTAAGAGGATTATTAAAGACAGTGCTATCCTATGGGCAGATATCTATAAGGTCCCTTTAGGATATCAGAGGCATATCATATATAATAATAATATTATCTACTTCTAGTAATTAATAAATTCCTAATATTAAGATGCTGTCTGCATTATCTAGTACTTATTTAGTATTAATAGTAAGATTCTAGCTAAGGCCTAATAGATTTCTATTATAGGACTTTAGATATGCTATTCCAGAACTAGAGTTAGAATTAGATATATCTTCCACAGTAGCCTATTTACTCTTACTAGTAATAGTAAATATTATACTTTCTAGTTAAAGACAATATTAAAGAAGATTAGTGTATTTTTATATATAGAAGGCATACTCAATATTCAATGTATTAGGAAGGAAGTGTCACAGGCTAGAAGCCTTGAAATCTATGACCTAGATTTGGACAGTAAGAAATCACTAAGGAGTCTAACTAGATTATAGCAGTCAAATATAATAAGGAGTGTGTAAATAGTAACTAAGATTATATAATAACTACTACCCTAGCTGGGGCTTTATGATTTTGGTTAGGGCTAAAGGAAGATCATAAGTGCTTAGTAACTAAGTAAGCTTAAGCATTTAGTAGGCCTTGCCTGCTACACTACCCCCCTCCTTTCTAAATTAGGCATCTCTGATTAGTGCTAAAATTGTCACCCCTCTAGTAGACTTAGCTAGAGCTAAAATTATCACTCCCTAGTTAGTCTAGCTAGGGCTAAAAATAGTAAGTCTATTCTCCCACACCTCTAGCACTGCTATATTAATAAGATTAATAGCTAGCTTCTATATAGAGTATTTATAGTTTATCTATTTAACTAAGTACTCTATACAGCAGCCTTATCTAATATATTTCTTATACTTATTTATAATCTCTTTAATAATATACTTAGCTTCACTATTAACTAATACTAGTGGTGGCTAGTAATTATTATTTAACTAGCTTAGGAATAGATTATTAGAAGTAAGGTATAGTAGGCTAATATAGAATATATTATATACACCTAGTAGTATATCTAATTAGTAGGTATATAATCTAATAGCTTTAAGGATTATAAACTTTATATACTATATATTAAGCTTTTAGCTTAGATAATCTATCTAGACATTCTATAAATTAAGCTATATCTTTAAATTAATAGTGTATTATAGGCTTACTAAGTATATTTAATTTAAATACTCCTCCTACCATTACTAAGCTATAGTAAGCTTAGATTAGGCTATTTTAGTAGCCTCCTTCATCTTTATAATAATTATATTAACTTTATCCCTTATTAAATAAGCTATAGTAGTAGTAGTAGCCTCTTAATCTAATACTTTAAGCTTAAGTAGTTTAATATTATACCTATAGTCCAGGAAGAATGAGCTAACTTTAATACTTATAATATCTCAGCTATTAATTATAAGCTATACTATTAGTAGTAATAACTTCTAATTAGTCTATATATAATTATAGAAGTTCTATAGATAGGCTTCTAATATAGTATTTATATATTTAATCTACCTATTAGTCTATAGATAAAAAGTAGTTAATAACTATTACTAGATATATAACCACTTATAAAAGTACTCTCAGAACTTGCTAATAAACTATAGGCCATAGTCTAATATAATTATACTAGGAATGCTATAATATTTAATAAACTAATCTATTATAAGCTATGCTACTGTCTCAGAGTCTATTTATTTATATAGTATTAAGATTACCCCTTTTCTAAGCCTATTATTAATAACTATTATATCCTCACAGCTATCAGAGATAGGAAGTTTTATAATAAAATTAATAGTAATCTTATGCTATTTATAGTCTAGGATTAGTAATAGTTTTAAGAGTCTCTAGTAGTATTTATACTATATATAGTTAGTACTATACTTATTACAGTTCTATATAAATTATTAGATATCTATAGATAGCTCTAGTTAGTAGAAGTTTTAGGCAATTATTATATACAGCATATTCTTTCTAGGATAACTAATTAATATAGAATTATAGGTTTCCTATAAGATTCTTATTTATAATAGTTTAGAATTAGGGACCTATTTATATCCTTAGTATAATAGGTGGCTGTCTAGTAATAATGAGTATTTAATAATCAACACCTGTATATATAACTTAGTAGGGAATTTAGTAGCTCTCTCTTTAAGTATTTACTATATTTCTTCTAGGGTGATGTTATTATACTTAGCCATTCTCTACTAATCTTCTAGTAGTAAGGGTGTTATTATTATAAGTATTATATATAAAATTATATAATTAGGTTGATTATAATATTAATTACTATATTTATTCAGCAGGCCCTTGCCCATCTTAGATACTAACTTATAGGTATGGGATACTTATATATATATATAGCTAGTAATAATCTTTAAAGATACTAGGCAGTGATTGCAGGCCTTAAGCTAGTTATCTTCTATATCTTTTAGTATATCTTATTCCCTATATGATAGGGTATTGGGATATATACCTAATTTCCTAGGCTAATAGTATATCTTATAATTAAATCTGCTTAGTATATATAACTAATATATTTACTGTTTATTAAGCCTGTGGACTATCTTAAAGTATTTAAGGTTATAATAATCTATAATAAATTTAAATTATAGCAGGCTGATTAGCTCTAATTCCTATTTCTTAAAAGTATTAATAATAGTTAGTAGTTCCTTATTATAAATCTTATAATTATATTCTGCTAGTATATTCTTTCTTAAGATATAAGTAACTAGTCTTAATATACTATTATTATTATATTATAATATAGTGGCTTCTATCACCTAATTTAAAGTATCTATCTTAATTATTATCTTTCTATTAGGGTTAAATTGCATGAGAATTAGAGCTATAGTAAATATCTTCTTTAAGAATTTAAAGACTATAGCTTATTCCTTTCTCTATATAAAGAGGGCTCCTTTATATATTAATACTGTCAGTGGCTATACTATATCTAAAAAGTTTTATATAAATTATTAATAGAAGTTTATAAAGCCTAGGAATAACTGTATACTATAAGTAGAGGTAGAAGCTTACTATTTTAATATAGTTTTTACCTTATTAAGGTCCATCTACACATCTTTACCAGCTTCTATTATAAATCTAAGGTACTTTATACTCTTAACCTTAAACTTATATTTATTAATATCTAACTATAAGCCTATATTCTTCAGATACTCTAGTATTTAATAGATATATTATTAGTGCTTTACTAGTAATCTATTAGTAAAGATTAGTATATTATTAATATATATAGAGATAAATTTATCTAAGAAGTCTTAGAGTATCTAATTAATATACTATTAGAAGGTACTCAGTATATTTACTAGTCTAAAGGGTATAACTAGCTATTTAAACAGACTAAACTATATATAGAAGGCTATTAGCTATTTATCTCTAGAGGTAATCTAGATCTTATAAAAGGTAGTAATTATATCTAACTTAGTAAATTACTTTACTTTTAAGATGTGCTCCAAGGTCTTATTAATTAGAAGGAGTAGATAGTGATCTTTCTTTATAATTATATTTAGAGTATAGTAATTAATATAGAATTATAATCTACTATTTAACTTATAGATGAATAACACTAGCACTGTAGTAGCTAAGCTACTAATATAGATAAAACCCTTCTCTAATAGTTCTATTAATATCTTCTATAATACTAAAAGCTCCCCTTATAATATACTATATAGTGGTCCCTAAGGTAGTTCTATTATCCTTCTCTTTTTATCCTTAACTAGTTTAATATAGTGATCTACACCTAGGTAGTATGGTGGTAGTTTATTAGCCTTCTTTTAGTTAAATACTTTTAGAAACTTATGGTAATGCACTAGCAGCTTTATAGTAGGATTAGAATACTTTTTTATCTATAAGGTCTTCTTAATATCCTTAATACTAGTAGTAAAGATCTATATTATCTTATCTTTCTTCTACTACTAATTATAAACTATA
>JAKLNT010000244.1:0-10450 GCA_022814375.1 Aspergillus quadricinctus
CTATTATATAGGGAATAAGATATACTAAAAGATATAAAAGATAACTAGCTTAAGGCCTATAATTACTATCTAGTACCCTTAAAGATTATCATCAGCTATATATATATATAAGTATCCTATATCTATAAGTTAGTATCTAAGATAGATAAGAGCCTATTAAATAAATATAGTAATTAATATTATAATTAACCTAGTTATATAATTTTATATATAACATCTATAGCAATGATATCCTTGCTACTAGAAGATTAGTAGAGGATAGCTAAGTATAATAATATTACTCTAGAAGAAATATAATAAATATTTAGAGAGGGAGCTACTAAGTTCCTTACTAAGTTATATATATAGGTATTAATTACTAAATATTTACTATTATTAGATAGCCACTTATTATACTAAGGATATAAATAGGTCCCTAATTCTAAACTATTATAAATAAGAATCTTATAGGAAATCTATAACTCTATATTAACTAGTTACTCTAGAAAGAATATATTATATATAATAATTACCTAAAACTTCTACTAGTTAGAGCTATCTATAGATATCTAATAATTTATATAGAACTATAATAAATATAGTGCTAACTATATATAGTATAAATACTACTAGAGACTCTTAAAACTATTACTAATCCTAGACTATAAATAGTATAAGATTACTATTAATTTTATTATAAAATTTCTTATTTCTAATAGCTATGAGGACATAATGATTATTAGTAATAGACTTAGAAAAGAGGTAATCTTAATATTATATAAATAAATAGACTCTGAGATAGTAGTATAGCTTATAATAAATTAGTTTATTAGATATTATAGTATTCCTAGTATAATTATATTAGACTATAGCTTATAGTTTATTAGTAAATTCTAGAAGTACTTTTATAAGTAGCTATATATCTAGTAATAGTTATTAACTACTTTCCATCTATAGACTAATAAATAAATTAAATATATAAATACTATATTAGAAGCTTATCTATAGAACTTCTATAATTATATATAATCTAATTAGAAGTTACTACTATTAATAGTATAGCTTATAATTAATAGCTAAGATATAATAAGTACTAGAGTTAGCCTATTCTTTCTAGATTATAGATATAATATTAAACTACTTAAGCTTAAGATATTAAATTAAGAGACTATCACTACTACTATAGCTTACTTAGTAAGGGATAAAGTTAATATAATTATTATAAAGATAAAGGAGGCTACTAAAATAGTTTAATCTAAGTTTACTATAGCTTAGCAATAGTAGAAGAAGTATTTAAATTAAATCTACTTAGTAAGCCTATAATATACTATTAATTTAAAGGTATAGCTTAACTTATAGAATATCTAGATAAATTATCTAAGCTAAAAGCTTAATATATAGTATATAAAGTTTATAATCCTTAAAGCTATTAGATTATATATCTACTAACTAGATATATTACTAAATATATATAATATATTCTATATTAGCCTGCTATATCCTACTTCTAATAACCTATTTTTAAGCTAGTTAAATAATAATTATTAGTTACTACTAATATTAGTTAATAGTAAAACTAAGTATATTATTAAAGAGATTATAGATAAATATAAGAAATATATTAGATAAGGCCACTGCATAAAGTATTTAGTTAAATAGATAGGCTATAAATACCCTATATAAAAGCTAGCCACTAATCTCACTAATATAGCAGTGCTAGAGGTGTAGAAAAATAGACTTACTATTTTCAGCCCTAGCCAGGCTAACTAGAGAGTAATAATTTTAGTGCTAGCTAAGTCTACTAGGGGGTAATAATTTTAGCACTAGCTAGAGATATCTAATTTAGAAAGGGGGGGGGGTAGTATAGTGGGCAAGGCCTACTAAGTGCTCAAGCTTACTAAGCACTTATGATCTTCCTTTAGCCCTAACTAAAATTATAAAGCTAGCTACTGCCTGCCTTAGGCAGTAATATTATACCTAATGTTTTAATTATCCCTATTACATGATCTCAGCTACCATTTATATATTCCTTATAATATTTGCCCGCCGCGATCTAGTTAGATTCCTTAGTGATTTCTTACTGTCCAAATCTAGGTTATAGATTTCAAGGCTTCTAGCCCATGACAGGTTGCCTTTATAGAATTATTTAGTAATTTATTAATTATTAATATAATACTTAGTAATTCTAATGTCCACTAGAACTAATTAGGCTAATTAGTAGTAGTATAGGTATATTATAGTATAACCTTAATTATCTAAATAATATATTCTATCTGGCCATCTATTTAGGGATGAAATATAGTAGAGTAGAGCTATTATACTCTTAGTATAGTAAAGAGGCCTTTTCAGAATATACTTATAAATATAGAGTTATAATTAGAGATAAAGAAATATAATATATTCTAGTTATATCTCTAGAAATATTATAGTACTGTAGAACCCTAGTCTATAGTAATATATATTAACCTTCTAGGGATAAGGCTAATATACTTAGTAAACTTATTAACTATAACTAATAACTAGTTATAATTATTATTATTCCTGTCTAGTAATCTAACAATAAAGTCTATAGTAATAATTTTAAATAGAGTAGATAGGACCTATAAGGGTTAGAGGCTGTTATATAATTTATAGTGATATATCTTATTCTGTAGATAGATTAGGTAATGTTTAATATACTAATAGAATAACTAATAGCTCTGGTATAATGTAAATTTATTAAGTAAGATAAGATACTTATTAATACCTTAATAGTTTTATTTATTATAGATTAACCTAAATAGATCAGGTGCAAGGGGTTATGGGATATAGATCTAAGGCTCTTTAGTAATCCTATTACTAATTAGATAGTGTTTCACTATATAGAGTAATCTATTATTGTTATCTAGTTAGTATGGTAAGATAGTTAGTAAATTAGCTATTTAGTTGTTGTAGAGGACCTTAATAATATAACTAGCCTAAGGATTATTATAGTATCTCTTAGTTATATATTTTTTAAACTTATTAAATAGCTAAATAGATGATGTAGTATACCTAAAGTCAGTAAGATAAATATTAATAGAGTTAAGATTAGGCTTATTATATTTAATACTCTATTTTATAGATAAATAGGATAGTGTGTCTATGACTATATTTAATTTACTAGATTAGTGGAATACCTATAGCTGGAACTGCTAGATATATTAGGAAGTATAAATTAACTATAGATTCAACTACTTAAGGGTAACTATATTTATAGATATTTAGGTGGAGATACTAATGATGAAAGTATAATCTATATAGATAACTATTAGATGGTAAGATAATTTAATTATATAGTGAAGCTTTTATAGGGCCTATATAAGGTAAGTAACTTCTAGCTTAGTTAGCTAATATTATAATTTAGTATTAGTAAGTATTCAGCTAAGGAATAGAATAGATTAAATAACTATTTAGACTAGTGGAATTGAAAGGTTAGTATACTAATCATTATCTAGGATATAATATACTATAACACCAAAACTATTATATAATGCGTCTAGATTAGTATACAGACACTTTATAGGGTTAAAATGGGCACAGAAAAGTAGACTATTAAATATAGACTATAACTAGTGGAATGCCTCTACTTATTAATTAATAAATATATTAACTGCTCTGCTAGTGATGAATGCCTTATACTCAGATCCCTTTAAAGGGCTATCTTTAAGTATTCATATCTTATATTCCTATAAAGGTTTGGCAATGCAGGCATACTTATTAATGTAATAGTAGAACTATCTAGTAAGGACTAGATAATATTCTAGTTTTTTAAGGTTATATAGAAACTCCAGGGTGTAAATAGCAGCAAGTTTTTTATTAGGGGTGGAAAGGCCTAGGGCATTAACATATTATCCTAGCAGCTGGATGCTTAGGAATCTAATAAATATCTTAGTTAGTTCTAGTCAGATACAGATATCTTATAGATGTTATAAGATAATTCTAAGATATTCTATATGCTTATTAAATAACTCAGAACTAATAATATTATTATTAATATAGATCTTAATAAATAGAAGGCCTTTTAAGATTTAATCTATCTGCTGTTAGATATATAGGATAGAATTAATAAAGTCTATAATAGTAATATTAAATATCTCTTAACTATAATAACTAATAATAGCTAGATAGTTCTGATATAAATAATTTACCAGCCACTAGTAGAAGAACTAGCAGATATTAATAACTATAATATACTAATAGCCATAGACTATATTAATGACATCTTTCTATCATAGGATAGGATATAGGTCTGGTATAACTTCTTTATTAATTCCCTATAGATTAATGACTACTCACCCTTTCTCTTTAGTTTGACTATTCTAATCAGTAATAGTTTTCTATACTATAAATACTAGATACACTGAGGGTGTATAACTAGTAGCTGGTTTAATCTTGCCAGCTTTATAGAGGGGGTTAAGTATTTAATTAATATACTTACAGTCTTTCAGGCTAATATAGTAGATATATAGTTTAGATAGATAACTTTCCTAACCCTCCTTTATTAGTATTTCTATCTATTTATCTTTAGGGATGCAGATAGTCAAGCTGTTATTACCCTAGATATTATATTTTATAAGCACTTTAGTAAACTAGTTAGCTTTGGGACCCTTGCTATAGATAGTAATACTATTTAGTAAAATAATTTAGTTATTATAGTTAGATAGAGTGATAATAGATTTAGATTTAATAGTTAGCTAGTAAGCATATTTAAATTAGTATTTGACCTATTTATGGTAGCTAATAGAAGAGTATTTTATTAGTTTAATAAGGTTAGATTTTAATGGCTGTGCTAATAGAATAGTATCTTTGCTAATTTAATAGGCTATAATAAAGTTAGCCTCTAAGATGGTATCTATCTAAGTATAATAGGCAATAATAATTAGAGTAGTTATCTTATTATAAACTTTAATAAAGGAAAACTTATAGTTAACTATATATATATATATAGTGGCTCTATATATAGTTAGACTGTCTAATAGATTAAAGATAAAGTTATAATTAGTCAGTAAATTAGTTTTTAGATATATAGATAGCTTGCTAACTAAATAGGTAGGTATAATAGATTATTACTTTATATACACTACTATATAGGTAATCTAATATGGTTTAGCCTATACAGAGATCAGGAAAGTTAACTAATTATAAGAGCTAATTATTATAATACTATATCTAAAGTTAAGCATAAAGCTTTTACTATAAATAATATTAATCTTAATAAATAGTTTTAATTTAAGTCTATCAACTAAGTAGCAGTAGACTATAATCTTAGTAAATGTATTAGTAGAACTACTATTATTTATTAATCTAAGGAACTATAATATTAGTATAGCTGATTAGCTTAACTAGTAATAGGAATTAATACTAGATACTATAATACCTTTAGTAAGTTTAGTAATAGTTATACTAGGTAGTGTCTTAATAAATTTAGTATTTCTAATAGTAGATAAATAGCTGGTGTTAAGGCATATCTTATAGTACTCTAAGATAGTATTAATCCTAATCTTTACTATAGTATAATACTATAATTAAATACTAATAAGTCTAGTTAGTCTAGTTAGTTTATAAGCAGATTTAATGATCTGGATAGCTATTAGATTATCTATAGTAGGAGTAACTAGAGCTAGATTATAATTATATAGATATTCTAGAAAGTAAGCATATAAGTAATTCTTTAATAGGAAGGTAGTTCTATAACTATTATAAGTTATAATAACTAGTTTAATATTAACTATATATATATATAACTTATCTTTAGGCTTATATTTAGAGAAATTGTTAGGCTTAAAGGCTGGATAGCTAAGGAATATCTAGTATCCTAGATCCTAGTTATCAGACTAATTATACAGCTTATTCTATTTAATAGATATATATATTAGATGCTCTAATTTATTAAGAACTAGTTATTTAATAGTTAGTTCAGTACTTATTATATTAGTAATATAGGCTTATTATCTTAAGGGGCTAATATAAGATAGACCCTAATTCTAAGACTATCTGCTATTCTAATTTTATATAGGGTAGTTATAATTTATAGTAGCCTTATTTAAAGATAGATTAATTTACTAATTTCCTTATGGCTGAGTGGTTATCTATAGTTAGATTTGTAATAGATACTGGTATAGTAGGCCTAATAATTATTAAGGGTACTAATACTACTATAGTTACTGGGTAAATAGGGATGTCTATAGCTGGGATTAGTATTAATACTGTAGATCTTATAGGTAGTATAGCTAATTATATCTATATCTATACTGCAGAGTATATAGCTGGTTAGTTTTATTCTAGTTAATTAGATATTACTTCTAAAGCTAAGAATTGTCTTAGATCCTATTCTGGGTTTAATAGTAATTAGGTTTACTATAGGTCTTATTACAGTCCTTCTTATAGCTAGTTATAATATCCTTCTATATACTAGTATATAATTTAAGCTGCTCTAGGAATTAGATTAAGGTAGTATTTTAGATAGGCTTAAGGATGTCCTATTAGAGATATAGCTTAAGATAAGTCTATACTATAGTGATTTAGTTGAATGTATCTATAATTTAGGTAGCTTAAGTATAGTAGATAACTTTCTAGATAAATATATATGGTGTCCAGTCATTCTATATATTATTATACCTATAAGAGAGGGACTGTAACTTAACTAGAGTATTAATAATATATAGTTTAAAATATTTAATTAGTTTAGGTAGCTATCCTTCTACTAGGGGTAAAGTATAGAGGGAGTGCTTTTCTAGATTAGTAAGTTTAGTAGTAAACTAATCTAGAGTAGTACTATAGAGTATTACTTATAGATTTGCTTTAACTATAGCTTTATCCTTATAGTTAATAATATCCTTAATCTAATTAGTAAATATATAGACATCCTTATAAAATAAGCTGCTGTTGTATTACTTAATGAATATATTATTTAATATATTAGGCTAGAAGTAATCAAGCTCTTCAGTTTTTTATCTATATATAGTAGGAATAGGTAATAGAAGGTTATTCAGAGGGGGTAGAGGATCTATTAGAGTTTATTAATTAATAGTATTAATCTATTCATTCACTATATTTTAGAATTATTAAAATCACTGGTCTATAGCAATTTAGTTAGCTTATATTATATTTATAAGATCTTATATAAATGATTCAGCGTCTGCAGGAGGTCCCTATGTAGCGGGCAGGGCCCGCTGAGTGCTTGAGCTTACTAAGCACTTATGATCTTCCTTAGGCAGCAGCATTCAGCCCTGGCTAAAATCATGAAGCCAGCTGCTGCCTGCCTCAGGCACTAATATAGTAATTATATAATCTTAGTTACTATTTATACACTCCTTATTATATTCAGCCACTGTGATCTAGTTAGATTCCTTAGTAATTTCTAGAGTGGCATAACCAAACCGCAAAAATCAAAACCAACCCTCACTGAACTCGCAGTGGTGAGGGTTCAGTGCCTAGCCTAGGGAACTGCTTCAGGTTCAGTTTCTCTACCCTGGAACTGCTTTGGGTTCAGTTAAACTATTCAGTTATGGTTTTTGCAGTTTTCTAGATTAGATGAAACTACCCAACCCATTTATATCAATAAATTAGTCATTTCTAAATAGTTTTAATTAATATTAGTATCACTAGATAGCCTGAATCAAGGGCTATCTAATGATATTAAAATCATTAGAAAATACCTAGTGGTTGCTGAGATATAAGGGAATAATTATTTCTGTCATGGCTTGGTATGAAAGTAGTGCGGAGATATATATATAAGGATACTAAGGTCTGACAACTACCATACCTTTTAAATGATTTTTAACCACCACCTATTCAACCCTATAGATATCAAATCAATATTTTAGAATTAGATTAGTATGGTCATAATTACCATATATTTCATATAAAAATAATAATTTTATATAAGCATGCTTGATAGGGGGCCTCAGAGGGGTCCCCAAAGGGGGCCCTGAGGGGAATTAGTAAGGGTCAAAACAGTTAAAATTAGCAGTTTAACTAACTTAAAACCAAACTGAATCTAACCATAGTTAGTTAAGATAGGCACCCCTAGGCCTAGTTAGGCCTAGTAGTGGTTTTTATGGTGAAAACTATAACTAAACTACATTGGGTCCGGGGGGGTTGCAGGTTCTAAAATTTGAACCTGAAACCGCAGCAGTTTGGGGCCAACTAGCCTAGAACCCGCCCGAACCCGCACCAAATGCAACTCTAGTAATTTCTTACTATCTAAATCTAGATTATAGATTTTAAGGCTTCTAGCCTATTGGAATAATGTTCATTGCAGTGGAGGTAGAGCCTTTAAATCATATAAGGGTAGGGGGCAGGCCAGCAGCCGCCCTAAACATACCTTATTAATATTAATAGGATTCCACCTCCTATTTATACTTCTATCTAAGCTATTAAAGATTATAGAGTTAGAACTAACTAACTAGATATTAAATATATATATAGTTATACTCTATATAATCCTAATTATAGGTCTACTAAAGCTATATATTTATTAATAATATTATATCCTTCCTTACTTAGATAGAACTTTACTCTTAGAGTTCCTTAATTAATATTCTTTTAGTCAGTACCTACTAAGCTACTAGATTATATATAGTCTAGTTATTATTAAGAGATATTAGAATAATAAACTATTATTTAATATATTCTCTTTATTTAATTACTAAAAACTTAAAATAATTATTTCTTTATAATCTTATTATCCTAAGATTAGAGCAGTAGCTTAAATTAGCCTTAGATTAATTCTTATTTAATAAGTAAGAGATATTATTAGATTAGACTTACTTAAGATAAATAATATATAAGTTACTTAAATAATTAGTAACTAGTAAGTAGTAAATAAAGATTTAAATAAATATTATTTTATCTCTATATTAATAAATAAGTGAAATTAATAAAGCTAGAATTAACTAATAAAAGATAGAGAATAGATAAGCCTTAGTTACTAGTACTAGTTCTCTAAATATAAATACTTTTACTTTATTTTTATTTATTATCTCTTTTTTCTTTTAATTTTATATTATTATTCTCTATTTAATAACTACTTTAGTAACTTTAATTAATATTTAGATCTTTTTTTTATTTAAATCTATTCTACTCTCTAAGTATATTAATCTTCTTTACTTTTTTCTTTATTTCTTTAACTAGCCTTTTAATAAAATATAATTATCTAACTATTATAGTAAAATTACTAAAGCTAAAGTAAAATAGCCCTTAAATCTTATAAAGTAAAAGTAGAATTATATTAAATTATTTAATTTAGTCTATAAACTTAAGTAGTACTATAGATATAATAATAAATTAATAATTAAAGAAATAACTACTACTAGTTAATAGTCTATAGCTATCCTTTTTAAATATAGTATTTATTCTTTAGAACTATATAAATTCTTAGGATCTTTTTATTTTTATATTATTATTCTATAATATAGTAATAAGAAGAATCTATATACTTTTTTTACTAGTTTATATACTAATTACTTATAGAATATAAAAAAATCTAAATATAAATATTATCTTAGCTAAAATATTTAGAACTTTAATAATAATAAGTAAGTCCCATTCCTATTAAATATATTATAATAATACTAATATAAGTAGAATAATTCTTAAAGCTAGTAGACTCTATTTTATACTATATAATAATCCTTTTATTTATAATTATCTACTTCCCATTACTGAGCTTAGTAATAATAATAAGAATAGTAATAAATATAATAATAATAAATCTAAGAATAAGACTAAGGATAATATTAAAGATATTTATAATAGTAAGAATATAATAAATATAGTATCCTCTAATATTAGTTCTTTAGCTAATATAGAAGCTAAGTACACCTCTTATAAGCTATTAATTAGTTATATTACTACTTTTACTTTATCTTATACTATTTATACTACTAAATATTCTTTTAATATTATATCTTTATTTATCCCTAGTTCTTCTTCTGTAGGTAAGAAGGTTTAGTTCTAAAGTAGATTTATTAATACTAATATATCTAGAGCCTATAAGAATATTAGTAGTTCTATTAGTAAGGGTAAGAAATATTTTAATAGTATTTTTAAAGAGCTAACTCCTAAGAAGTTATACTATAAGTTATTTAATAAAGAGATATTACTCTAGCTATTTACTAAAGAAGCCTTTAAGAATATAATATCCTTATATACTAGTTATTATAATTTACTTTATTTTATTAAGGTTATTAATAAATAACTTACTTATCTAGAACTAAAGAAGTTAGATAAAAACTATTAGATAGTCTAGACTACTATACTTAGTCTTACTTAAATTAATAAGGATAATAATAATAATATCTTTATTTAGATATATTAATCTAACTAATCTATTAAAGAATAAGGTTTTCTTTTATTCTATTATTTTTTTTAGCCTATACTATAGTTAAGTAACTAATAAATTAATAAATAGATTCCTTCTAGATCTATATCTTCTTATAATACTAGA
>JAKLNT010000245.1:0-10317 GCA_022814375.1 Aspergillus quadricinctus
CTAGTTATAATTAGAAGTCTAATAGATAATATAATAGAATTAAAATTATAAAGGAGTTATAGAATAAAGCTATATAAAGAAAGTTAAGTAGTTAAAGAAATATTAGTAGTAGAGGAAGTTTATTTAAATAAATTAGTTACTATAAGTAGATGTATTAGTCTAATTATATTTATTTACTATTATAAATAGGGGAGATAAAAATAATAAAAAGAAATAAATAGATAAAGAAGTAAGAGTAATAGTATTATTCACTATCACTAATAAACAATCCTTAACCTACACTAGTAGGGGATTAAACAACTGCACTAACTACATAAACTATACCCACTTACCTAACTTACCTAACTCACCTAACTCACCTAACTCGCCTAACTTGCCTAACTCACCCAACTCACCCAACTTACCTAACTTACCCAACTCAACTAACTTAATTAAATAATAAAGGAAATACCTGTCCAGCATACTTTAACTGCTAGATAGATCTAGAGTATATTAGTTTATTAGATAAGTTACTCTACTAGATAAGAGATAGTGCTAAGAGAAGATAAATAAAATATAATTATATAGGCTAATACTAGTGAATGCTATAATCTATATTTTAAATACTAAATATATAAATTTATTATAGCAGTTTTAAATTAGAAATAGCATATAGTATAAAAAAAGTATAAAAAAGAGTTAAATAAAAGAAGTAGTAAAGAAATAAACTAATTTATCTATTAAATTAAATATAGAAGTATAGCTATAGTTATCTCACTCTAATTAGTAAGCTTAAGTAAGAATATAAGCTAGATTAATTATTAAATAAGCTATAATAGCTAGAATAATAACTAACTAAGCTAATATCTACTATAGGGGATGGTTTAGTAGAAGGTATAGTTAAGGTAAATAAAGCTATACTAAAGATCTAATAAAACTATTAGATAAAGGGCACCTAATTTCTAGATACTACTACTCTAATCCTTATAAGGGTACTAATTAATAGAGTAAGGTATTTATTAAAGTAATTAATTATAAGAAGTATTAGAGATTAGATATAAAGTGTAGCGGGCAGGGCCCGCTGAGTGCTCAAGCTTACTAAGCACTCGCGATCTTCCTTCAGCCCTGGCCAAAATCATGAAGCCCCAGCTAGGGTAGTAGTAATTATATAATCTTAGTTACCATTCATATACTCCTTATTATATTTAATTACTATAATCTAGTTAGATTCCTTAGCAATTTCTTACCATCCAAATCTAGGTTATAGATTTCAAGGCTTCTAGCCTGTGATATTAGAAATCACTCACTAAAATAAACCTAATGAGAAGTAAACAAATAAACAAACCCAATGAATTAATAAGCAGCACGCTGAGCTAGATAGCTAAATAAAACTAGTAAAAGATAACTACACCCACAGAACTAAATAAATAGAACTAAATAAGACAACCAATTAGCTAAGATAGCTAAATTAGATAATATAGATAGTATAGACAGCATAAACTATAATAATATACTATTAGAGATATCAATATCTTCTAGAAGATCTAGCAAAGAATAACCACTATAATAAAATAAAGTATAAATAAACCCTATGGCCTAGATGGCCTAGTAGCTATAAGAGATACTTAATTAAATAACCCTACTTAAAGCCTGATAAGCAGCTGCTACCCCTTAGGCTACTACTACTCCTATAGCTTCTATATAAGTAGTGCCAGCCCCTTAAGTAGCCCCTATTCTTATAGAAGACCTAGTAAGATAATCTAAACTAATCTTACCAGACCCCAAGCAGTATAATAGTATTGATAAGGTTATATATAATATCTTCTACACTAATCTGATTATAAAGCTTAAGATAGACCTTTTATTATTTAGTAGCTACTACAACTGTATATAATATATATTTACTAGGCTTAAAGATTAAATAGCCACCATAATAAGCCCTTAGATAGATTAGTATACTAAGAACTATTCTGTGATAGCTAAGGACTTGAATTATATAATTAATTAGCTTAATATCATGTTTCAAGATAGAAACTATGTAGAGAAGGCTATAGAGGAACTTTACTATCTATAATAGGATAATTGCCTCTTTAGCAATATACTTATAGACTTTAACTAGCTACTAATAGAAGTAGGAGGCTATAGCTAGATAGATAATATAAAGTAGACCTTTATTAATAAAACCCTAAGCACTAAGATAAAGATGTAATTAGTTAATATAGTTAAGGAATTAAGCTTTAAGAAGTACTACTAGCAGTTATAGATGATTATAGACTAAATTAAAGCTCTCTATATATAAAGAGCAGTCTAAGCTAAGTAATAGAGAAGGAATATAACCCCTGTAAGCTACAGCTATATTAGCTATATACCACCTCTAGCACCCCCAGCAGTATTAGCCCCTAATATAATTAACTCTATGGATTAGGAACTAATAGCTATGACCTTAGTCTACTAATGCTACTATACTAAGTGGGTTAATAAAGCTAAGCTAATATATTACTGCACTAAGGATAGGTACTTATATTATAGAGCTATAGACTATATAATTAAAGTATACCTATATCTTAATGCCATCCTACTACTAGACTATACTACTATAAAGCAGCCATATACCTACTAAGTAGCTAGACCTAAACTAGATAATATTAATACCAGAGAACCTATTATAGAGAAAGATAGTGAGTTAGAAAACTAGTTACTCCTATAAAGAGACTCTTATAAGAGCTAGTTAAATAGTTAATATAACTAGAAAGCTGGTATTAATTATATCCTAAGGAAGATATACTTACTAATTATAGAAAGTTTCACCAGGCTGTTAGATTCAACACCCTAGAATTTATTATATCTAGAATTATTAATAAAGAATATAATTATAGAATTCTCCTTAATACTAGATATATATCTTACATAGTTATAACTAAATACTTTATCTAGAAGCTATAACTAGAGCAGATTAAGATTAAGCTAATAATCTTAGAGAACTATACTGGTGCAATAGATAGTGTTATCTTAGTAATTATATACTTCTTACTAAATATTAGAGAGAACTATTAATACATAGTTTATATATACCTAGTGCCTAAGCTAGATGATGGGACTAACCTAATTTTAGAGACTCTATAGATAGCATACTAGAAGGTAACTATAGAAGTAGAGGGGCCCTAACTAAGATTCACTAATAGATTAACCATTAAAAGTATTAAGAATAAACTAAAACTAGTAGTAAAGTAGATCAGTGCTTAAGAGTTTATAGTTTATAATTAATAGTAGAAGAAAGATAAGATAATATAGATCTTTACTATCAGTATTAAGGACATTAAGAAGGCCTTATAGATAAAAAAGTATTCTAATCCTACTATAAAGCTATTAGTGCATTACTATAAGTTTCTAAAAGTATTTAACTAAAAGAAGACTAATAAACTACCATCATACCATCTAGGCATAGATCACTATATTAAACTAGTTAAGAATAAAAAGGGAAGAGTAATAGAACCACCTTAGGGACTGCTATATAGTATATCATAAGAGAAGCTTCTAGTATTATAGAAGATATTAATAGAACTATTAGAGAAGGGCTTTATCTATATTAGTAGCTCAGCCACTGCAGCGCTAGTACTATTTATCTATAAGCTAGATAATAGATTATAATTCTATATTAATTACTATACTCTAAATATAATTATAAAGAAAGATCACTATCTACTCCCCCTAATTAACAAGACCTTGGAGCATATCTTAAAGGCAAAGTAGTTTACTAAGTTAGATATAATCACTACCTTCTATAAGATCTAGATTATCTCTAAAGATAAATAGCTAACAGCCTTCTATATATAGTTTAGCTTATTTAAATAGCTAATTACACCCTTCAGGCTAGTAAATACACTAAGTACCTTCTAATAGTATATTAATTAAATACTCTAGGACTTCTTAGATAAATTCACCTCTATATATATTAATAATATACTAATCTTTACTAATAGATTACTAACAAAGTATTAATAATATATCTACTAAGTATTAGAGCACCTGAAGAACACAGACTTGTAGTTAGATATTAATAAATATAAGTTTAAGGTTAAGAGCATAAAGTACCTTAGATTTATAATAGAAGCTGGTAAGAGTATATAGATAGACCCTAATAAGATAAAAGCTATATTAGAATAATAAGCTCCTATCTCTATTTATAGTATATAGTTATTCCTAGGCTTTATAAACTTCTACTAGTAATTTATATAAAACTTCTTAGATATAGTATAGCTACTAATAGTGTTAATATATAAAGAAGCCCCCTTTATATAAGGAAAGGAATAGGCCGCAGTCTTTAAGTTATTAAAAAAGATATTTACTATAGCCCTAATTCTTATATAATTTAACCCTAATAAAAAGATAGTAGTTAAGATAGATACTTTAAACTAAGTAATAAAAGCCACTATATTATAATATAATAATAATAGTATATTAAGACTAATTACTTACATCTTAAAAAAGAACACACTAGCAGAATGTAATTATAAGATTTATAATAAAAAACTACTAGCTATTATTAACACCCTTAAGGAATAGGAATTAGAGCTAATTAATCTATTATAATTTAAACTTATTACAGACCACTGTAACCTTAAATACTTTAAGATAGTCTATAGGCTTAATAAACAGCAAATATATTAGTTATATATACTAAGCAGGTTTAATTATAAGATATATTATTAGCCTAGGAAACTAGATATATACCCTAATACCCTGTCACATAGGGAATAAGATATGCTAAAAGATATAGAAGATAACCAGCTTAAGGCCCATAATCACTATCTAATGCCCTTAAAGATCATCACCAGCTATATATATATACAAGTATCCTATACTTATAAGTCAGCATCTAAGATAGGCAAGGCCCCACTAAATAAATATAGTAATTAATATTATAATTAATCTAGCTATATAATTTTATATATAACACCTATAATAACAACACCCTTACTACTAGAAGATTAGTAGAGAATGGCTAAGTATAACAACATCACTCTAGAAGAAATATAGCAAGTACTTAGAGAGGGTACTACTAAGTTCCCTACTAAGTTATATATATAGGTATTAATCACTAAATACTCACTATCACTAGATAGCCATCTATTATACTAAGAATATAAATAGGTCCCCAATTCCAAACTATTATAAATAAGAATCTTATAGGAAACCCACAACTCTATATTAATTAGTCACTCTAGAAAGAATATACTGTATATAATGATTATCTAAAACTTCTACTAGCTAAAGCTATCTATAGATATCTAATAATTTATATAGAACTATAATAAATATAGTACTAACTATATATAGCATAAACACTGCTAGAGACTCTTAAAATTATTACTAATTCCAGACTATGAGTAGCACAAGATTGCTATTAATTTTATTACAAAACTTCCTATCTCTAATAGCTATAAAGATATAATAGTTATTAGTAATAGGCTTAGAAAAGGGGTAATCTTAATACTATATAAATAAATAGACTCTAAGATAGTAATACAACTTATAATAAATTAGTTTATTAGATACTATAGCATTCCTAGTATAATTATATTAGACTATAGCCTATAGTTTATTAATAAGTTCTAGAAGTACT
The DNA here is from genome assembly GCA_022814375.1 of Aspergillus quadricinctus. NCBI lineage: Eukaryota > Fungi > Ascomycota > Eurotiomycetes > Eurotiales > Aspergillaceae > Aspergillus > Aspergillus quadricinctus. The sequence goes on from JAKLNT010000245.1 coordinate 5,603, forward strand.
TTTATAAGCAGCTATATATCTAGTAATAGTTATTAACTACTTTCTATCTACAGACTAATAGGCAGATTAAATATATAAATACTATATTAGAAGCCTATCTACAGAACTTCTATAATTATATATAAACTAATTAGAAGTTACTACTACTAATAATACAGCTTATAATTAATAGCTAAGATACTATAAGTACTAGAGTTAGCCCATTCTTTCTAGACTATAGATATAATATTAAACTACTTAAGCTTAAAGTATTAGATTAAGAGGCTACCACCACTGCTATAGCTCACTTAGTAAGAGATAAAGTTAATATAATTATTATAAAGATAAAGGAGGCTATTAAAATAGCCTAATCTAAGCTTACCATAGCTTAGTAATAGTAAAAGAAGTATTTAAATTAAACCTATTTAGCAAGCCTATAATACACTATTAATTTAAAGATATAGCTTAACTTATAGAATATCTAGATAGATTATCTAAGCTAAAAGCTTAATATATAGCATATAAAATTTATAATCCTTAAAGCTATTAGATTACATACCTACTAACTAGACATACTACTAAATATATATAATATATTCTATATTAGCCTGCTGCGCCCTACTTCTAATAATCTATTCTTAAGCTAGTTAAATAATAATTATTAGCTACTACTAGTATTAGTTAACAGCAAAGCTAAGTATATTATTAAAGAGATTATAGATAAGTATAAAAAATATATTAGATAAGGCCACTACACAGAGTACTTAATTAAATAGATAGGCTATAAACACCTTATATAGAAGCTAGCCACTAATCTTACTAATACAGCAGCACTGGAGGTATAGAAAAATAGACTCACTGTTTTCAGCCCTAGCTAGACTAACTAGAGAGCAGTAATTTTAGCTCCAGCTAAGTCCACTAGGGGGGGGTAATAATTTTAGCACTAGCCAGAGACACCTAATTTAGAAAGGAGGGGAATAGTATAGCAGGCAGGGCCTGCTGAGTGCTTAAGCTTACTAAGTACTTATAATCTTCCTTCAGCCCTAGCCAAAATCATAAAGCCCCAGCCAGGGTAGTAGTAATTACATAATCTTAGTTACTATTTATACACTCCTTATTATATTTAACCACTGCAATCTAGTTAGATTCCTTAGCAATTTCTTACCATCCAAATCTAGGTTATAGATTTCAAGGCTTCTAGCCCATGACATAAAGAGAGTAACTATAACTACTAAGATAAGTTAAATTATTTCTTTATAAAGTAAAAGGACCTAGAGTATATTACTAATAGTTATCTATAGATAAGAGGGATAGCTAAGACTATTTATAGATTAGAGATATACTTTAAGGAAGTTAGCTAGATATATATAATATAGTAATATAATTAAACTAGTAAATAATCTTATAATAAAAGGCTACCTACTAGTATAGACTAATAGTAGTAGAATTATATTTATTTATACTAGGCTTAGCTACTATACTATCTAGATCTATATTATTCTTATCCCTAATCCTGCTTGCCTATATATTATTTTATTTTTTAATAATAATATTAGATAGACTATTTATTATAGAAGTGCTATTACTTATATTAGGCTAGGCTACTATACTATCTATATCTATATAATTTATATTCTAGATTCTACTTATCTGCCTATTAATCAGCTCATTAATAATAGCTTTAAATAGAGTAATTATAAGATTATCTAGGACTAGCATCTAATAGCTATACTAAGAGATATATTTTAGAAGTTAGTATATAAATAGACTCTATTTTTTTTTTCTAGTTAGTCTATTTATTACTTTATAGTTTCTAATAATATAAAGGGTATATTTAGCCTAACTTAGAGTAATATTTAGATAATTAAGCTTTTATATAAAGCTTAGTAAGGAAGTAATAGTAAGATTAAATATAATTATATTTAATTCTCTACTCTAAAAGAAGTTAATAGTCTTAAGCTATATAAGATATAGTCCTAGGCTAGGCTGCTATTATTATAGAATAGTAAAAAATACTTAGTATTCCTAGAGCTAGATATAGTAAAGGATAAGAATAATAATTATAGTTAGATTAGTAATTTACTAGGAAAATAGTTAAATTATAAGTATAGTAGTAATACTATAATAAGCTAAATTAAGATAAGATTATTACTAGATATTATAATAATTAATACTGTCCTTTATATTAAGGAAGATTATTTACTTTTTATAGCCTAATATATAATAATTAAATAGATTAATCTAGCAGGCTAGCTTATAGATCTAATTAGTAGTAGTATAACTAGTCTATAGCTTACTATTATAGAATACTAAACTAATTATCTATACTATACTCTTATATATGCAGTGCTGCTCTATAAGTATAATAATATATTAACTATTCTAGTAGAGCTAAGAGAAAAGTAAGATATATAGCTAGTCTACTAGAGGGTTCTACTTATAATATAAGAGTATTAGTAAATAGAGCTAATGGTAATTACTAATAAGTATAAAGATATTAGGATTAAAGAAGTCTAATACTAGCTATAGCTTAGGCTTAATAGCTTAAGTAGCCTCCTTAACTAAGATAGTATAGGGCTATATATTATCTTATATAGTAATCTTATTAGCTATATATAAGGTGTATATAATAGTATCTATATAAATAAGTATTATATTATATAGCTCTCTACTCTATATATAAAAGTCTATCTAAATAATATTATTAAATTCCTCTCCTATCTAATAAAGTTGATAGTGCTTATAGAAGAAGATAAATATATTAGGGATTAATTATAGGGTAGGAATAATACTAGAAAGTTATAGTATCTAATAACTAATATTTAATTTAATCTACTATATCTAATAGTCCTTTACATCTAGTGGCTATATAGTTTAGACTTATTAAAATTTAAATAATATCTATATAAGAGCAAGCTATGTAAGGAGGCTATTATTATAGGCTAAGTTATCCTCTATAATAATAAGTAATTAGATATTAATTAGAGGGGGATACTGCTTCTTTACTAATATTAAGAGAAGATTATCTTTAGTATTAAGTATATAAATATAGACTATAATTATTTTATAGTCTAGAATAAACTATAAGTAAGCTTTCTTAAGCCTAATAGTAAGATTATTAATAATATTATTAGATAGTGCTAGGAGTATGACCTAATATTATCTACTAGTATAATAATTATTATATATAAGAAAGAGGATAAAAGCTTAGACTATTTAGTAGGTTTTTCTAATACTAAAGGGCCCTTAAATAAGACTAAATCTATCTAGTAGTATATAGAGATATATAAATATAGCTAGCTATATATTATTAAACTAAAAGTAATTAATATAAGTAGAGAAGTTATCTATAATTATCTAATATATATTAATAGCTTATAAATAAAGGAAGTTATTACTAAGTAGAGTTAACTAAATTAATACCTTCTCTATATACTTATCTTAGAGCTCTTATAGGGCTATAATCTACTATTTAAATAATTTATTAAAAAATAAGATATTTACTACTACCTTCTATAAGTTATTTACTATAAGTAAATATCTAGCTATCTAGATTAAGTCTAAAATATTAATTAGAATTATTAAAGATTCTAGGGTGTTATTAAAGCTTATTTATTCTTATTCTTTCTTATTCTAAGGTTAAGTTAGGAGGATGGTAATAGCCTTTAGAGGGGTAATTAGTAAAGGGTCTATTATATATATATACTAGTTAATATATAATTCTATCTCTTTAATATTAAAGTTAATCTTTATCACATTACTAGGCTATAGATTAAGGCTAAACTTATTAAGGAGCTTAAGAAATCTAATATATTATTATAAGTCTATCTATAGTATAAAGATTACCTTTATAGTTATAATTATATTAGAGAGAGATATTATCTATTTAATTATATACTTATACTTATAAATTAGGTTATAGTCTAGTTAGAGTTGCATTTGGTGCGGGTTCGGGCGGGTTCTAGGCTAGTTGGCCCCAAACCGCTGCGGTTTCGGGTTCAAATTTTAGAACCCGCAACCCCCCCGGACCCGATGCAGTTTGGTTGCGGTTTTCACCGCAAAAACCGCTACTAGGCCTAACTAGGCCTAGGGGTGCCTATCTTAACTAACTATGGTTAGATTCAGTTCGGTTTCGGGTTGGTTAAACCGCGAATTTTAACCGTTTTAACCCTTACCATTCCCCCTAGGGGCCCCCTTCGGGGGCTATCTAGGCCCCCTTAGTATATAAAATTATAATTTTTATATGAAATATATAGTAATTATCATTATACTAATCTAATTCTAAAATATCGATTCAATATATATAGGGTTGAATGGGTGGTGGTTAAAAATCATTTAAAAGATATAGTGGTTGTCGGACCTTGGTGCCTTTATATATATATCTCTATACTACTTTCATACCAACCCATGACAGAAATCATTATTCCCTTATATCTCAGCAACCACTAGGTATTTTCTAATGATTTTAATATCATTAGATAGCCCTTGATTCAGGCTATCTAGTGATATCAAAATTATTACTATATCCCTAGAATTCAGTGATATCTAGGTATAAACGGGTCGGGCGGTTTCACCTAACCCAGAAAACCGCAAAAACCATAACCGAACGGTTTAACCGAACCCGAAGCGGTTCCGGGGTAGAGAAACCGAACCCGAAGCGGTTCCCTAGGCTAGGCACCGAACCCTCACCACTGCGAGTTCGGTGAGGGTTGGTTTCGATTTTTGCGGTTTGGTTA
>JAKLNT010000246.1:0-10299 GCA_022814375.1 Aspergillus quadricinctus
TATACTATTAACTTAAAAGTATAGCTAGATTTATAGAATATCTAGATAGATTATCTAAGCTATAAGCTTAATATATAATATATAAAGTTTATAGTACTTAAAGCTATTAAATTATATATCTACTAGTTAGACACACCTCTAGATATATATAATATATTCTATATTAGCCTGCTTTACCCTATATCTAATAATCTATTCCTAAGCTAGATAAATAATGATTACCAGCCACCCCTAATACTAGTTAATAGTGAGGCTGAATATATTATTAAAGAGATCTTATAAAAGTATAAAAAATGTGTTAGATAAGGCTGCTATATAGAATACTTAATTAAATAGATAAGCTATAAATAGCCTATATAGGAACTAGTAGCTAATCTAGCTAATATAGCAGCACTGGAGATATAGAAGAATAGACTTACTATTTTTAGCTCTAGCTAGGCTAGCTAGGGAGTAGTGATTTTAGCTCTAGCTAAGTCTATTAAGAGGTAATAATTTTAGTACTAGCTAGAGATATCTAATTTAGAAAGAGGGGGGGGTAGTATAGTAGGCAGGGCCTACTAAGTACTTAAGCTTATTAAGTACTTATAATCTTCTTTAGATAGTAGTATTTAGCCTTAGCTAAAATTATGAAGCCAGCTGCTGCCTGCCTTAGGCACTAATATAGTAATTATATAATCTTAATTACTATTTATACACTCCTTATTATATTCAGCTGCTGCGATCTAGTTAGATTCCCTAGTAATTTCTTACTGTCTAAATCTAGGTTATAGATTTCAAGGCTTCTAGCCCGTGACATACTATACTAGTATCTATTATAGATAACTACTTAGCTATAGAGAAATTAATTATCTAGTTAATCTTTAAATAAGACTACTAACTATAACCATCCTATATAGAACCAGAATAGCAGGCAGTTATGGAACTAGGGCCTATCTTATATTAACCCTCTAAGAGGACAAGCCTATATTACTAATATAATTATTAAGTTAAGTTCTAAATATCTAGTCTATACTAAACTAGAATATCTACTATATATCTTAGTTAAACTGAATAGACTGAGTTCTAATAATACTAATCTAGGCTACTAGATATTTTTTAGTTATTTAGTATTTAAATTTAATAATTTACCTGAGTATAAGCTAAAAGATAAATTATATATATATATAGTTAATATTAAGCCTATTACTATCTACAATAGCTATAATACTATTTTCTTATTAAAAAACTATTTATATACCCATCTATTAGACTGCCTATATACCTATAAACTAATCCTAATTATCTTTACTATAAATAACTTAATAGCTGTCTATATTATTAAGTCTATCTATAAGCTAACTAAAATAACTAGGGTTATTAGTATCTATTCTTAATATTATACTACTATAAAGATTAGAATTAATACTATATTAGAATACTATAAAATATGCCTAGATACTAGCTATTTATCTATCATTAGGAATACCAAGTTTATTAAGACTCTAGTACTCTACCCAGTATTACTATCACTAAACTTACTAGTGGCATTATAGTATCTAGTATCAGATTATATTATTAATTAAATTAATTAGCTATACTGACACTATGGTTTCCTAGACTAATATATAATAATAATTCTACTAATACTTTTACTAAGATTACTATTTACTACTATCTAGTTAATAAATTAAAGCTAAAGCTACTTATTAGAACTGATATTATCTATAGTAAAGGCTTTATACTTAACTTTAAGTATAGAATTATAATAATTAGATCTTATAATTAGCTAACCTTCCTAATCATTATATAGGCTAAATTATATTAGATTACCTATATAGTAGTGTATATAAAGTAGTGGTCTATTATTCTAATATATTTAGTTAGTAAGCTACTAGTATATCTAAAGACTGACTTACTAACTAACTAAGACTTTATCTTTAATCTAATAGATAGTTTAACCTTATATAGAGCTACTATATATATATATATATAGTTAATTATAAGTTCTCTTTTATTAAAATCTATAATAAGATAGCTACTCTAATTACCATCACCTATTATATCTGTATAAGAACTATCTTAAAAGCTAACTTTATTATAGTATATTAAATTAGTAAAGATACTATTCTACTAGTATAATTATTAAAATCTAATATTACTAAACCTAAACTAGTCTATCCTTTATACTATAAGTATATTAAAAACTAGTTTAAATATACTTACTAACTAACTACTAAGCCTAAATCTATTATCCTATCTAATTAAGATAATTAGACTACCCTACTAAATAATATTACTATTTATAGCAAGGGTCCTAAAGTTAATTAACTTACTAAAGTACTTATAAAATATAATATCTAGAGTAATAATAGCTCTACTATCCATATATCTAAAGAAGAGTAGATAGAAATTCTAATAAAAGAAGATTAGGAAAGTTATCTTTCTAAACTATATATTTACTATATTAGTTCTAAAGATTATAAATATATTAACTATATACTTAACCCCCTCTATAAAGTAGATAAGCTTAAGCTAGCTACTAGTCACACCCCCTTAGTATATCTAGTATTTATTATATAGAAAACTATTACTAATTAGAATAATAAGACTAAAGAGAAGGGATATATAATTATTAATCTATAAGATATTAATAAGAAGGTTATTCCAGATCTATATCTAATTCTATAGTAGAAAGATATTATTAATATAGTCTATAGCTACTATTATATTACTATTATAAATACTTATTAGTTCTTCTATTAATAGCTAGTAAAATAATCTTATTAGAATTATCTAGCTATTATTAGCTATTATAGTTAAGAAATATTTAATATTATAATTATAGGCTTTATTAATTCTATTCTATATATCTAGTAATAGATAAATTAAATTCTAAAGGGCCTTCCATTTATTAAGACCTATATTAATAATAATCTTATTACTTCTAGGGAATTTAATAAGTATCTTAAATATCTTAGAGTTATCCTATAATACCTATAAGATACCTATATCTAATTAGAACTAACTAAGGCTTTCATCAGATTTCCTAGCATTTAACTACTAGGATAATATATTAATATACTAGGCCTATCTACCCCTAATAAGAAGCTTGCCACTATCTATACTCTAGAATTCCTATATAATCTTAAGGAGTTAGAATATTATCTAGCTCTTATAGGATAGTTCTACTATTATATTAATAAGTATACCTATATTACTAAACTATTATAAGAATATAAGATATAGTTACTTAAGGGTAGCCTATTAAAGGGGCTTAAACACTATATATTTATTACTAGAAAAGTAGTTAATATATCTACTAATTAAAAAGCTAAAGCATTCTATCAGCTATAATCTATATTTAATAGCCTATTTTTCTATATCTATTTTAATCCTATAAAGTGCTTGTATACTAATTTAGATATATTATATAATAGCTTTAGTATTATAGCCTATTATATCTAGAATAATAATAAATATACTAATCTTTTAATTCCACTTATATATATAGTTATCTAACCTATTTTATTTATTAGTTAAATACTTACTAGTACTGAATTATAATATTAGCTAACTAAATTAAAGATGACTTACCTTATATAAATCCTTTAAAAGCTCTACTATATAATTAAGTCTTTCTAGTAACTAACTATCATCTATACTAATTATACTTCTACTATTAGTATCTCTATATAGATATCTATAAATACTATTATACTTAAATAACTAAATCTATAATTAGTCTATACTTTCTAATATATCTAATAGTTTAGATTACAGGTGTTTCACTAGCCTAGTAAATTAAATATAGTTATAGATATATTATCTTATCTACTAATAAAATAGAATATTTAATAGAATGACCCTAATCTTAATTCTATTAATACTTACTATACTATTAATACCTATCTTATAGACTATAGATATACTATATTATCTATTTAGCTATCTAATAAATTTAAAAGATAAGTAATAGAAGGATATTGCAATAATCTATAAACCATCTATATTATTAAGGTCCTTTAGAATAACCAGATATCTAACTTACCTATTATTCTACTATACTAATTAGATAAGGATAATAGATTACTCTATATAATAAAATACCATCTAATTAGTAATAAAATTATTAAGAAATTATAGATCTATATCCTATACCCCCTTACTACAGACTTATTCTAGTTAATCTATAATAAATAGAACTATTAAGGAATTAATAAATACCTAGCCTTACTTAATAAATTTATATTATACTAGGGCTATTATTTACTATATTAGTATATTAAACACTATCTAATTTACTTATAGAATAAGATCTACTATTATAAACTATATAAAAGTCTTTAATCTTTGTAGATTCTGCCTACCCTATTTAAGATTATTACTATAAATTTTATTATAGTGTTATTAGATAATAGTGGGTATAACTAGCTACTAGTTATTATTAATAAGTTTAGTAAGTATATTAGTCTTATCCTTAGTAAGTTAATATATACTACTATAGACTGGGGTTCTATAGTGTTATAATATTTCTAGAGATATAATTAGGGAATACCTTACTTTTTTATTTCTAATTATAATTCTATTTTTATAAGTAAATTCTAGAAGGGCTACTTCACTATATTAAAAGTATATTAATTATATTTAACTATATTCTACCCACAAACCAATAGACAGTCTGAATATATTATCTAGATAATTAAGGTTATACTATAGTATACCTATACCATCACTAATTAGTCTAATTAGTTTCAGTAGATATTGGAATTATTAAGTATTATATTAATAATTAATAGATTACTAAATAATTCTATAAAGATAATTCTATATTAGCTACTTTTTAGTATTAATCTTTAGTAACTATAGTAGCTTCTAAAGTAGCTTATTAAACTAGAGTAGGACTTTTTAGTTTAATTTAATATTAAAGAAGCTATAAAATATACATCTATATAGATAAAAGAGATCTATAATTAGAATTATAAGCTAATTAAATTCTATATTAATAACTAGATCTATATCCAGCTACACTGCAGCTATTTATTACTAACTAAATAAACTAATTAGAAGCTCTAATTATAGAATACTAATCTATTCTATATACTAGAGTATATTAGATAATTAGCTTACTATATTAAATTACCCTTAATATAGAAGATCTATCTAGTCTTATTAGTTGCCTATCTTAAGCCTATACTAAATATATCTAATCTATTTTACTATAAACTACTAAAGCCTCCTGCTATCATTAATACTAAAATCTATAGTAATAAAGATAATATATATAAGGTTAAATATTTACTAAGTAAATATACTATTTAGTATAGTCAGAATTATACTATCTTTATTAAATATCTTATCTATTAGAAGGGATACAGCCCAGAAGATAATTAATAGATTTATAAAGATGACCTCTAGGGATCTTCAGATCTTATTAAAGCTTTTAACTATTTAACTAATAGTACTATAACCTAAGTCTATATAGTAATAGGGACATTGCTTTTCTTTGACCCCCTAAATATTATTATTCCCTTACAGTTATATAGTATTATATCATTACTACACCACTAGTTGATCCTGTTACCCATAAGGTAGAATTATCAAAGTGGTTAAACTTCCCTGTATCTTAGATAATTCAATCAACTTACCATACTGAATCACATTGAGGTTGCCACAATACTTTAATAGTATAAAATAGAATATAGTTCTATAAGAAGCTTATTATATCTAGATAAATAGATAAATTAGCTAGTATCTCTAAGAATAAGAGTTTTATTAATACCTCTAAGTAATTAGTAAGGGTAGATATACTAAGTAAAGTTATATTCTATTTTAGTAGCTTAACTAATAGAAATATAATAAATACTTTTACTAGATTTAGTATAATATAGTATTTATAGTATAGCTTAAGAACTTTATATAGATATTTATAGTAATTATCTAATATATAAGACTTTATAGTAAAATTATTAATAAATTTATATTAGAATTTCTATAGTTTATAAAAAATATTATTAATTTTTTATTATATATAAATTCTACTATTATAAAAGTCTATAGAACAGATCTTAAAATATTCTTAATTTTAATAAGAAAGTACTATAATATATTTATATATAAAGGGATGGAGCTGCTATTAGTAAAAGAATTATATAATATTAATAATTATAATATATTTTATATTATATATCTATACTAGTATCTCTTTCTATATAGATAGTAAGTAGATATCTAGTACTACTTTCTAATTTAGATCTTTATTATTAATAATTACTCTTAATTTAAGTTTTTTCTTACTATTTTCTGTAACTACCTTCTATATAATAAATATTAAATATCTAGATAATATATAATTATTAGAAAATACTATATACCCTTACTTATATAATATATTAAAGACTTTATTAATAATATCTTTATCTCTTTAATTAATAAGATATCTCTTAGAGCTTTTTCTTAAATAGTTCTCCTAGTTATCTTTTATAAGGATCTATATCTATTTATCTTTAGATATATTAATAAATTCTATATTTATTTAGATATTAGGGTATACTATAAGGACTAGTATTAATTAGTTAATAACCTCTTTATTACTATATATAGTAATACTATTATCTAGCTTAATTAATTTATTTAGATTAATATCTATTAGAATAATCTACTACTATATTACCTTATTATATAATATAATATATAGATTAGACTCTATGAGCTTAAGACCTTTAGTAATTTTAAATTAGATAATAATATTTTTAGCTTCCTCTAGTCTAGTGTGCTATATATTAATTATATTTATTTTAGATAGGGTACTAACCTTATCCCTACTTTTAATTATTACTAGTTTATTAATAGGGTTTATTACTATTATATATAAAAAATTTATATTAACTATTAGTATATAAAATATAAGAGTATAATACTAAAGTAGTTTAAAAAGATAGTTTTAGTTTAATAATAGATCTCTTAATACTTTATACTATATTAGAATATAGATTTATTACTATAGTTATAGTATAACCTTCTTATTTATATAAATTAATTATAATACTACTCTATAGTCTTACTTTAAGATAACTATAATTAATATAATAATATTATTATATAATGCTATAGCTACTATATAGGAGATAAAATTAATAAAGAAGTCTTCTACTATAAGAGTATTAACTCTAACTAGTATATTTACCTTAAGGCCTTATATTATATATACTTTCTATATAATATATATTATAATAGGCTTACTATTAATTATAGTTAGAAAAGATAGATAGAACTTAATAAATTATATACTAGTAAATCTAGTAGAGATGTCTTTAACTAGAATTAGAGTTAGATAATCTAGAATTTATATTCTAGATATATAGTATAGCAGGAATTATTTATCTATAATAGTTATAATATAATCTATATTAAGGTAGATAGATACTACTAATATTAACTTATCTAAGTAGGCTTATATACTAGTAGACTGGTAGTGGGTTGGATATAGGTATATCCACAGCATATCTGATCTAACTATTTAGATAATAGGTTTATCTACTACCTATTCAACCCACCCCTATATCCACGCAGGTTGGATTATGGATAATTTAGATATCTATACTATCTAGTTAGATAACCTCTAGTATTCAGATTACTACCTACTTTTCTAGTATTCTACCTCAACCCCTAGGCTATCTATATATTTTATTAGATTATATAATTAGTAGGCATATAAATATTATATATTACCTATTATATAAGATAAAATAGGCTTATATAAGGGGGTAGGGGTGCCTGCTAAGCTTAGATTAAAAGATAATATAAAGATATATATATTTTACCCTTACTATCCTAACTACTATCCTCTAAAATCTAAAAACTAATATAACACTAGTTTTTCTTAGTAAATCTAATATTTTTATTTTATATATAGATAGATAGGACTATTCTCTATCTATTAATATAAAAATATCCCCCTATCTAGGCCTAGATCTAGTTAGATAAGCTTATTAGTTTAAGAGACCCTAGATTATATATACCCATTGATTTTACCTATATCCATATAGATAAGGCAGGTTCAACCCATATCCACATGGGTTAGATAAGGGCCAACCCTTATCCACCCAAACTGCGGATATGGGTGGGTTGGATATGGATTTGCGGATTGGGTAAGCCAGTCTATATACTAGTATATTTCTAGCTCTAAAAGTTTAAGCTAGAGATATCTATATTTAGTTTAGCTATAGACTAAATAATAAGTATAGTAGGGTTAAGATAGTATAATTTAGCTTTAGAGGCCTTATATAATAAGATATATATATATAATATATTTCTAGAAAGAAAGATAGAATTATATTTATTATAATTAATAGTAGATACTTCTAGTTCTATAATATATATATTAGTTATTTAATAGTAGTCTAGCTCTATATATTACTTTTTAGTATATTCTTTATTTATTTATTATAGTCTAAGCCTAACTTATAATAGAAATTAGGATTATTAAATTCTTATTTAATAGCCTAATTATATTCTAGTTCTACTATATTATTTATATAATTTATATACTTAGGTTAATACTGCTTCTATATATAGGTAAAATTTAACTATTCTTTTTTACTTTATATAATTATAAGATATTTTAGTATAAGAAATATAGAAGAGGGAGCTAATAAAGCCTTCTATTATAGTAGAGTATTAGCTTAATAGTTCTATTCTATATCTTATCTCTACTAATTTTAGTTTTACTATTACTAATAAGAAGGCTATCTTTAGTTTTATTATAGCTATAGATATAGGGACTACTACTTTTATTAAGATAATTAGAGGTTAGAGAAGTTCCACTAAGTAGGGTTTTTTAGATCTTTATTATTATATTATTATTTTTAGTTCTATATCTGAGGTTAGCAGGGGATATATTAAATATAAAAGTAATTAAACTAGTTTATCTATTTATAATTAAGAATATTAATAAAATTAGCTATTATAATTCCTTTATAAGACTTATTAATATTAGATTATAGAGTAATATTAATATTCTACTATATATAGAGAATAAGAGGGTATTTAGCTTTAGTTTCTCTAGCTTATTTTATAAGAGTAATAATTATAGATATATATACTAAGAGGCTCTTTTATTATTATATATTAATAATAATATATTTAATATTAGTAAGCTATTCTATTACTTAAATAAATAATATTTTAAACTACTTTTTAAGCTACTTATACTAGTTATCTATATTTAATAAGTAGATAAATCTAGTCTATATTATTAAATCTAGCTTATTATTCTACTATTATACTACTTCTCTATAGAGATAGATATCTAGATTTTATAATAATTTTATTATATCTCTAGACCTTACTACTATATATAGCTTATTTATAAAGATATATATTAAATAGTAATAGATCTTATTATCCTAGTCTATAGTATTACTATAGCCCTATAAATAAGATATATTAGAGAAGAAAAAGCTAATATCTATAAGATATTAATAGTTACTAGTTATTAAGGTATTATTAATTAAGAAAACTAATATATAATATTCTTCTAGTATAAATCTTTAGATAGGAGTATTTAGGACTAGGATAGATATTTATATAGCTTATTAGATAATCTATTATAGTATTTATAATTATATAGAAGAGAATAATATCTATTTAATTTTCTTAATCTTAGTAATTTATATTTATTACTTAGATAAGTCTTAACTAATTTATTCTACTATATTAATAAGTAGTACTTAGCTAGGTTATATAATCTTATAAAGATTAAAAAGTAAATCTAGATCTAGTAATAATTTAGTAATATTATTATCTAATTCTAATTAGAAGTATTATATTTTAATAGTAAGAGATCTATATAATATAAAAAAGTCTTATTATATAGGGTCTAAACTTAATAGTTAGGAGTCTAGTATTATACTTAGTAATATTTAAGATTCTATAAAAAAAGAATATTTTCTCCTAAATATAGGGTTAAAGATAGATATTATAGATACTTCTTTATTAAGTAGTATAGTCTTTTAAGGTCTTACTTTAAATATATATAATTTTATTTATAAGATAAAAGGAGTCTAAGGGGTTATAAATAAACTTTAGCTATAAGATTCTACTTTAGGCTTACTAAGCTCTATTATAGTAATCTTATTAATATATATAAGAAGGTAATACACTACTATTTATAGAATATATAAAAAGTATAGTTAGGAATTAGGGTATTATAGTTTAATAGGCTTTAAGATAGCCCTTATCTATCCTAATAAAATATTTAATAGATTATATCTATAAGGTAGTGGGCTAGGGTAATTTAAAATAATATAATATAATTAGATT
>JAKLNT010000247.1:0-10259 GCA_022814375.1 Aspergillus quadricinctus
ACTAAACTAACTAAACTAACTAAACTAACTAAACTAACTAAACTAACTAAACTAACTAAACTAACTAAACTAACTAAACTGACTGAACTGACTGAACTAACTAAACTTGTCATAAGCTGGAATGTCCTAGTCTAGGAAGCAATCTAGCTCTCATAGGGTTGCAAAGGAACTAAATGGAATTACTAAGGAAGGAAGGGAAACTAGGTATAGGCAGAGGTCATATCTAAAGGGTATAAGCTCTAGTAGGTTATGTGATAGATATACTAATTAAAGTAGTAATTAACTATATTATTAACAGCTGCATGCTCTATATAGTATATATTATAGAGATAGCCTATAATAGTACCCCCTCTTTTTAAGGCCTCCTAAGGAGGCTACTATAGAAAGAGGGTCTTTATAGTAGAACTCCAGGCTATGATCTTTATATAGGGCTAAGTAGGGTTAGATAAAGTAGATTAGGAACTAGTAGAATAGGAGTATTAATTATAGTCTTTAATCTAATAATTATTAGAACTATAGTATAGATAAAGACTATATTCTAGTTAGTAGATATAGTAGTTAGAGGTAGATAGTAAGACAGAGGGAATATATAAGATGGTACTAGTAGTATATATATAGGAAATCTAGATAAGATTATCTATATCTATTATATTAGTATAATAGGTCTGAGCAGGCATAGATCTCAGGGTAAGATTTTTAGTAGTAGGGGGCTTAGTAGTAAGGTAATAAGTTTATTAATTAATAAGCTGTATAAGTTTAATATACTTATTATATATAATAATAAAGAGGTTATTATTAGTATCCTTTAGGGTCTAGTAAAGAGAGGGGCAGAGCCCTTAATAAAGTATAGTTAGATATGAGCTATCTAGCTAGGTAGTGGTATTAGCCTTATATATAAGGTGCTTAAAATAGGCAAGGAAGGCTATAAGTAATTTATCTTTATATTATTATATAGTGGTGAAGTGCTACATAGCCTCTTAATACTCTTAGAGGTTATAATAAAGATACTAAAAGAATAAGAAGATCTCTTTAGTATCCTATAACTGGGCAGACTCTGTAGACTAGTATAGATATAAAATAGAGGTCTATTATAGCTATTCTAGCTAGTCCTATATATAATTAAAAGTATTAGCTCTAGTAAGGCTATCTAATCAGAGCTTTACTTAAATAGATAGAAGCTATATATATAGGGTATATAGTTTACTATTAAAGTAAGATAGATTAAGTAGGTAGATTTAGGGTATTTAGGATAGGAGATAGGTCTAGAGATACTAAATATTAGTATAGAGTGTCTAGATTTTTATATACTAATTCTAAAATTCTTATTACTAGATTTAGAGCTTTTACTAGAGCTACTATATAAGTATAGTAAGGGAAGGTTAGTTAGATATCTTTAAGAGAAAAAAAAGATTAGGATTAGAGATAGTAAAAACTCTACTTAGAGTCTGTAATAGCTTTATAAGCTATTATCACTACTTATATTAAGTAGATAAGTAATTCTATATATTATAAGCTAGAATATCCTAGTCTAGGAAGTAATCTAGCTCTTATAGGGTTATAAAGAAACTAAATAGAATTATTAAGGAAGGAAGGGAAACTAGGTACAGGCAGAGGTCATATCCAAAGGATATAAGCTCTGGTGGGTTATATGATAGATGTACTAATTAAAGTAGTAATTATCACGGGCTAGAAGCCTTGAAATCTATAACCTAGATTTAGATGGTAAGAAATTGCTAAGGAATCTAACTAAATTATAGTGGTTAAATATAATAAGGAGTGTATAAATGGTAATTAAGATTATATAATTATTACTACCCTGGCTAAGGCTTCATGATTTTAGCTAGGGCTAAAGGAAGATTATAAGTATTTAGTAAGTTCAAGTACTTAGTGGGCCCTGCCTACTATACTATCCCCCCCCTTTTCTAAATTAGGTGTCTCTGGCTGGTGCTAAAATTATTACCCCCTAGTAGGCTTAGCTAGCGCTAAAATTACTACTCTCTAGCTAGCCTGGTCAAGGCTAAAAATAGTAAGTCTATTCTTCTATATCTCTAGTGCTGTTGTATTAGTGAGATTAGTGGCTAGCTCTTATATAAGGTATTTATAGCCTATCTATTTAACTAAGTACTCTGTGTGGTGGTCTTATCTAATATATTTCTTATATTTATCTATAATCTCTTTAATAATATACTTAGCTTTGTTATTAACTAATACCAGTAGTAGCTAATAATTATTATTTATCTAGCTTAGGAAGGGGTTATTAGAAGTAGGATAAAATAGGCTAATATAGAATATATTATATATATCTAGTAGTGTGTCTAACTAATAGGTATATAATCTAATAGCTTTAAGCACTATAAACTTTATATGCTGTATATTAAGCTTCTAGCTTAGATAATCTATCTAGATATTCTATAAGTCTAGCTATACTTTTAAGTTAATAGTGTATTATAGGCTTGCTAAATAAGTATAATTTAAATACTCCTCTTATTATTATTAAGCTGCTGCTAGTTCTGACTGGGCTATCTCTATAGCTTCTTTTATCTTTATAATAATAATATTAGTTTTCTTTCTTATAGAGCAGGCTGTAGCAATAGTAGTAACCTTCTAATTTAGTTTTTTAACTTCTAGTAATTTAATATTATACCTATAATCTAAGAAGAATAGGCTAACTCTTATACTCATAGTATCTTAGCTATTAATTATAAGCTATGCTATTAGTAGTAGTAATTTCTAATTAGACTATATATAATTATAGAAGTTCTATAGATAAGCTTCTAATATGGTATTTATATATTTAATCTACTTATTAGTTTATAGGTGGAAAGCAGTTAATAACTATTACTAGATATATAGCTACTTATAGAAGTACTCTTAGAACTTATTAATAAATTATAGGCTATAATCTAATATAATTATATTAGGAATACTATAGTATCTAATAAACTAGTTTATTATAAGCTATACTACTGTCTTAGAGTCTATATACTTATATAATACTAAGATTATACCTTTTCTAAGCCTATTACTAATAATTATAATGTCCTCACACCTATTAGAGGTGGGAAGTTTTATAATAAAGTTAATAGCAATCTTATACTATTTATAATCTAGAATTAGTAATGGCTTTAAAAGTCCCTAATACTATTTATGCTATATATAGTTAGCACTATACTTATTATAGTTCTATATAAATTATTAGGTATCTATAGACAGTTCTAGCTAGTAAAAGTTCTAGGTAATTATTATATATAGTATGTTCTTTCTAGGGTAGCTAGTTAATATAGAGTTATAGATTTCTTATAAGATTCTTATTTATAATAATTTAGAATTAGGGACTTATTTATATCCTTAGTATAATAGATGGCTATCTAGTAATAGTAAACATTCAGTAATTAACACCTGTATATATAACTTAGTAAGGAACTTAGTAGCTCCCTCTTTAAGCACTTACTATATTTCTTTTAAGATGATATTATTATACTTAGCTATTCTCTACTAATCTTCTAGTAGCAAAGGTGTCATTGCTATAGGTATTATATATAAAATTATATAACTAGATTAATTATAATATTAATTACTATATTCATTTAGTGGGCCCTTATCTAACTTAGATACTAATTTATAAGTATAGGACACCTGCATATATATATAGCTAGTAATAATCTTTAAGGGCACTAAGTAGTGATTATAGGCCTTAAGCTAGTTATCTTCTATATTCTTTAGTATATCTTACTCTCTGTAAGATAGTGCATCTAGGTATATATCTAGCTTCCTAGGCTAGTAGTACATCTTATAGTTAAACCTACTTAGTATATATAACTAATATATCTACTATTTATTAAGCCTGCAGACTGTTTTGAAGTATTTAAGATTATAGTAGTTTATAATAAGCTTAAATTATAGTAAGCTAATTAATTCTAATTCTTATTCCTTAAGCATATTAATGATAGCCAGTAGCTTTTTATTATAGATCTTATAATTATATTCCACTAGCATATTCTTTCTTAAGATATAGACAACTAGCCTTAGTATACTATTATTATTATACTAGGATATAGTAGCTTCTATTGCCTAGTTTAAAGTATTTATCTCTACTACTATCTTCCTATTAGGGTTAAACTGCATGAGAATTAGGACTGTAGTGAATATTTTTTTTAACTTCTTAAAGGCTACTTTCTACTTATCTCCCCATGCAAAGAGGGCTTTCTTATATATTAGTATCATCAGCAGTCATACTATATTTAAAAAGTTCTATATAAATTACTAGTAGAAGTTTATAAAATTAAGAAATAACTATATACTACATGCAGAGGTAGGGGCCTGTTATTCTAGTATAGCCTTTACTTTATTAGGGTCTATCTACACACCCTTCCCAGCTTCTATAATAAATCCTAGGTATTTTATACTCTTTACTTTAAACTTATACTTATTAATATCTAGCTGCAACCCTGCATTCCTTAGATATTCTAGTATCTAATAAATATATTATTAGTATTATATTAATAATCTATTAGTAAAAATTAGTATATTATTAATATATATAGAGGTAAATTTATCTAAGAAGTCCTAAAGGGTCTAGTTAATATACTGTTAGAAGGTACTCAGTGTATTAGCTATTCTAAAAAGGATAATTAGCTATTTAAATAGGCTAAACTATATATAAAAAGTTATTAGCTATTCATCTTCTAGAGCAATATAAATCTTATAGAAAGTGGTAATTATATCTAGCTTAGTGAACTACTTCGCCTTAGAGATGTGCTCTAAGATCTTATTAATTAGGGGGAGTAGATAACAGTCTTTCTTTATAATTATATTTAGTATATAGTAGTTAATGCAGAACTATAGCCTATCTTCTAGCTTATAAGTAAATAGTACTAGTACTGTAGCAGCTAAGCTACTAATATAGATAAAGCCTTTCTCTAGTAGTTCTATTAGCATCTTATATAGCACTAGGAGCTCTCCTTATAATATGCTATATAGTAGTCCCTAGGGGGATTTTATTATTTTCTCTTTCTTATCTTTAACTAGCTTAATCTAGTAATCTATATCTAGATAATATAGTAGTAGCTCATCAGCCTTCTTATAATTAAATACTTCTAGGAACTTATAGTAGTATGCTAGTAGCTTCATAGCTAGATTAATATACTTCTTAATCTATAAAGCCTTCTTAATATCCTTAATACTAGTAGCAAAGATCTATATAGTCTTATCTTTTTTTTACTATTAGTTATAGACTGTAAACCCTTATATACTAATTTATTTTACTACTAATTTTAGCTTATTCTTAACACTCTCCATCATAAGGCTATCTATAAACTATAATTATAGCCCCATTGCATCCACTATTACTTTCTAATCTATTATCTATAGGATTTCTAAGATTAAATTAGTTTTATCACCCAGCTTTAGTACTATATATATATAGACTATATACTAATAGTTCTCTCTAATATCTAGTAAGAAGTAGATAATTATTAAGATAATACTTCTTATTGCGCTAGTATAGTTCTTAAGCTAAATTAGCTTAATCTTAATCTACTCTAGTTATAGCTTCTATATAAAGCATTCAGCTATAACTATATAAGATATATATCTAGTATTAGATAGAATTCTATAATTACATTCCTTATTAATGATTCCAGATATAATAAATTCTAGGGTATTAAATCTAATAGCCTATTAAAACCTTTTATAATTAGTAAGTATATCTTCTTCTTTAGGATATAGTTAATGCCAGCTTTCTAATTATATTAATTATTTAATAGGCCCCTATAAGAGTCTTTTTATAGAAGTAACTAGTTTTCTAACTTACTATCTCTCTCTATAGCTATCTCTTCTATATTACTATTATCTAGCTTAGGTCCTACTGCTTAGGAAGTCTATAGCTATCTTATAGTAGTATAGTTTAGTAGGGGAATAGCACTAAAGTATAGGTATCTCTTAATTATATGGCCTGTAGTTCTGCAGCGCAGGTATCTGCCTTTAGTTTAGTAATAAGTTTATTTAGCTTTATTAACCTACTTCACATGATGGTGTTGGCGGGCTAAGATTATAGCTATTAGTTCCTAATCTATAGAGTCAGCTGTATTAGGTATCACTAATATTAAGGGTGCTATAAAAGGTATATAGCTAGCGCGGCTGTAGCTTACAGTGGCTATACCCCTTCTATACTAGTTAGATTAGCTTGCTCCCCTTATATATAGGGCTTCTACTCTACTAGCTATTTACTATATTTAGTAATAGTATTCTATAAAGGTCTCTTCTTTCTTAATACTAGTCAGTGCTCCTTTAACTTTATAGCTTAAGATACTATTTAGATAGTTCTTCTTTATCTTATTAGACTAAGCATAGCCTCTAACTTCTATTAGCAACTAGTTAAGGTCTATAAGTAGTTTATTAAATAGGTGGTTACCCTAGCATAGTGCTTATAGTTCTTATAAAGCTTTCTCACTATAGCCCTGATTATAGAACATAAGATTAAGCTAATTATATATGCTATTTAATATTACTTATATTATATTTAGATCATTTCTATACTAATCTATTCAGGGAGTAAGGGCTACAGCAGCACTACCCTTAAGCCTACTAAAGGCATACCACATACACCTATAGTAAGAACTGATCATGGCTCAGTCAAGCATTAGCTTCACCTATAATTTAGAGTGAAAGGTCTGGTACACAGCCTTATCAACACTATTATATATCTCTACATTAGATAATACTGGCTTTAATCTTCTTATTCTGTTATCTATCAGCATTATTATTAGAGTAGGCACCACAGGCTGTAATATTAACACAGCTAGAATAAATGCAGCAGCTATTACTTATTTCTCTTCTATCTAAGCTATATAAGTAGCTATAATTTCCATCTACTGTGCTATATATATATTTATACCTTCTAACTACTAGACCAACTAAGTAAAGGCCTTATTCTGTATATTATTCTACTATATAGCCTATATCTACAGCACACTAGGTTCTCCTATTATCATTATTTAAAATTTATTATTATATGCCATTAAATCTATTTATTCTAGGTGGCTGCTTTGCAACCCTATCTATTTTATCTAGTTTATCTAGTCTATCTCATCTCTACTAATATACCTATATAATATACTAGCTGATTATAATAATAGCTTCAGCTAGTTTAGCTATCTCTTACTAGTTCTATCTAGCTATCTAGTTTATCTCTACTATCTTATTAATTCACTATTAATTTAGTTAGTTCAGCTGTTTCTTACTAATTCTGTCTAACTGGCTATAGCAAGCAATTTCTAATATTATAGGCTAGAAGCCTTAAAATCTATAACCTAGATTTAGATAGTAAGAAATCACTAAGGAATCTAACTAGATTATAGCAGTTAAATATAATAAGGAGTGTGTAAATAGTAACTAAGATTATATAATTATTACTACCCTGGCTAGGGCTTTATGATTTTAGCTAGGGCTAAAGGAAGATTACAAGTGCTTAGTAAGCTTGAGCACTCAGTGGGCCCTGCCCACTACAGTAATCAACTATATTGCTAATAGCTGCATGCTCTATGCAGTGTGTGTCATGGGGGTAGCCTGTGACAAAACTAAATAAATAGAATAATCTTTATAAATTAAATAAACTTATTTAACTCTACCTCTTATTAGGAAACAGCATCTACTTATAGTAGGCTTATATCTATTAATTACTTAAGTTATTTAGTAGTTATAGAGCTATCTCTAACTATAATATATATTCTTAGTTATATAACTTATAGAGATAGACTTCTATAATAAGCTTTTTAACCCCTAACTCTTTAAATTATAGACCTTTATTTATTTTAAGCAGTATCTTATTTCTTATTATTATAGAGATATTATTATCTAAATTTATATAGCTTATTATAGAATAACTAGACTTAGTTATTAATATTTTATCTTTTATATAAATATTAAAGAGATTTTATAAAATAATAAAGAATTATCTTTATAAAAGTAATAAAAAAAAATTAATCTTTATCTTTATACTCTATCTAGACTATAAGCAAAGAGTAAGTATTATAGAATTTATTTATAAGATTACTAGCCCCTAAATTAAAATTTTAAAGGCTTTTAAATAAGTATATATTAATAATAAAGAATAGACTATAGAACTTATATTAAGGAATTATAATTACTCTATTTCTAATAAGATACTCTACTATCAGATAGCCTTTTATTATATAATTAAATATAAAGATAAATAATTTACTATATATTACCTTCTAGAAGTTAAAAAAGATTATTATTAATATAAGGCTGTACTTAAACACGCCTTTTTAATTATAATAGAAAATAGTTATAAGAGTATTATTATACTCTTATTTAAGGAGGGTGCTCTAACTTATAGTTATTATAATTAGATAATTAGTAAAGCCCTTTAAAAGTTAGCAGAAAATAGCTATCTAGATATTCTTAAACTCTTAATTAATAGGGATACTAATATTAATAATCCTTTCCTCTATAGAGGGACTACTCTTATATTAGCCTTAACTAGTTATTAAAATAATATTATTAAATATCTACTTAAGAAAGAAGTAGATATTTAGTAATATAATAGTTATAGCTTTTATTCTCTTGATATTACTATATGCAATAGGGACCTTACTATAATTAAAATCTTAGTTAACTATAGAGCTAACATTAATACTGTTATATCCTTTAGAGATATAAATCTACTAATCTATACTACCCCCTCTAAGGATATAAATCTACTAATCTATACTATATATAAAGGTTATAATTATATTATAGATTTTCTACTCTCTAAAGGAGCTAATCCTTAAATTTAAAGAATAAATATATAATATAAAAAGGATAATATAAGGTTCCTCTAGTCTAGTTCTATATAAGAGATTTATATTAGTAGTAATACTAAGTAGTTAGTAACTAGGCTATAGAATACTATTATAACTATAGTATTTTAAAGATATATAGATTCACTCCTTAAAATATATATATTATAATAATTAGAATAAATTACTTTATTATTAGACTTATTACTAAACTATTTAAATTCTTTTATTTCTACTTTATATAGTTAGAAATAGAGATACTATTCTTTATATAAAGAAAGGACTTAGTAATAGAAGCCTACTATAAAGCTACTTAGCTTAAGCCTTCTAAGCTAGATAGCCTCTACTAGTTATATTAGCTAGCTAGTACTAAGTATTAGCTGTATATAAGTTTAGATAACTAAAAAAATACTAATTAGATTCTAACTAGGGCTATAAACACTAAATATTAAAAGAGATATTCATAATAAAGTAAGGGTATATTACTTAGTACTAGATTATATAACTAATAGTTATTAGATATATCTAGTAGATATAACTAAAATATATATAAATCTGCCCTTTAATAATACTTATTCTTAGAGAGCTTAGAGACTAAATTATAAGAACTAATATTACTATAGACTAAATAATAAATAAATAATAATTAAGAAGAAATAATAGTAGAAAGAAGAACCTCCTATTCCTATAGCTAATAATACTATCTTTTAGTTTAATTAATTAGTGTCTATATCTAACCACTATTGTCACGGGCTAGAAGCCTTGAAATCTATAACCTAGATTTAGACAGTAAGAAATTACTAAGGAGTCTAACTAGATTGCAGCGGTCGAATATAATAAGGAGTATATAAATAGTAACTAAGATTATATAATAACTACTACCCTAGCTAAGGCTTTATGATTTCAGCTAGGGCTAAAGGAAGATTATAAGTACTTAGTAAGCTTAAGTACTTAGTAGGCCCTGCCTACTACACTACCCCCCCCCTTTCTAAATTAGGCATCTCTAGCTAGCACTAAAATTATTACTCCCCTAGTAGACTTAGCTAGAGCTAAAATTACTACTCCCTAATCAGCCTAGCTAGGGCTAAAAATAGTAAGTCTATTCTTCTATACCTCTAGTACTGCTATATCAGCAAGATTAGCAGCTAGCTCTTATATAAGATATTTATAGTCTACCTATTTAATTAAGTACTCTATATAGTGGCTTTATCTAATATATTTCTTATACTTATCTATAATCTCTTTAATAATGTACTTAGCTTTGCTATTAACTAATACTAGTAGTAGCTGGTAATTATTATTTAACTAGCTTAAGAATAGATTATTAGAAGTAGGGCATAGCAGGCTAATATAGAATATATTATATATATCTAGTAGCATATCCAGTTAGTAGATATATAATCTAATAGCTTTAAGGATTATAAACTTTATATACTATATATTAAGCTTTTAGCT
>JAKLNT010000248.1:0-10200 GCA_022814375.1 Aspergillus quadricinctus
CAATCTAGTTAGATTCCTTAGTAATTTCTTACTATCTAAATCTAGGTTATAGATTTCAAGGCTTCTAGCCTGTGATAAGAAGCCTTGAAATCTATAACCTAGATTTAGATAGTAAGAAATTACTAAGGAATCTAACTAGGTCATAGTGGTTAAATATAATAAGGAGTGTATAAATAATAACTAAGATTATATAATTACTACTACCCTGGCTAGGGCTTCATGATTTTGGCCAGGGCTGAAGGAAGATTATGAGTGCTTAGTAAGCTCAAGCACTCAGCAGGCCCTGCCCGCTACAGAAGCTATAATTAGAGTAGATTAAGATTAAGCTTATTTATCTTAAAAACTATACTAGTGTAATAGAAAGTATTATTTTAATAATTATTTACTTCTTACTAGATATTAGTGGGAACTATTAGTGTACAGTCTATATATATATAGTTCCTAAGCTAGGAGATAGAATTAATCTAATCTTAGAGATCCTATGGATAATAGATTAGAAGGCCACTATAGAAGCTAAAGAGCCTTATTTAAGATTTATAGATAGCTCTATAATAGAGAGTATTAAGAATAAGCTAAAGCTAGTTATAAAGTAGATTAGTATCTAAGAATTTATAGTTTATAATTAGTAGTAAAGGAAGGATAAGATTATATAGATTTTTACTACTAGTATTAAGAATATTAAGAAGACCTTATAAATTAAGAAATATATTAATCTAGCTATAAAGCTACTAGTACACTACTATAAGTTTCTAGATATATTTAATTAGAAGAAGGCTAATAAACTACTACTGTATTATCTAGATATTAATTACTAAATTAAGCTTATCTAAGATAATAAGAGAAAACTAATAGAACCCCTATAGGGACTACTATATAGTATATTATAAGGAGAGCTTCTAGTGCTATAAAAGATGCTAATAGAATTACTAGAGAAGGGCTTTATTTATATTAATAGCTCTACTACTACAGTGCTAGTATTATTTATTTATAAGCCTAAAGATAGATTATAATTTTATATTAACTACTATGCACTAAATATAATTATAAAGAAGGACTAATATCTACTTCCTTTAATTAATAAGACCCTAGAGTGCATCTTAAAGGCTAAGTAGTTTACTAAGCTTAATATAATCACTACCTTCTATAAGATTTGCATTACTCTAGGAGATGAATAGCTAACTACCTTCTATATATATTTTAGCCTATTTAAATAGCTAGTCACCCCCTTTAGTATGGCAAACACACTAAGTACCTTCTAATAATATATTAACTAGATACTCTAGGACTTCCTAGATAAGTTTACTTCTATATATATTAATAATATACTAATCTTTACTAATAGATCACTAATAAAGCACTAGTAATATATTCACTAAGTGCTTAAGTATTTAAAGAATATAGGCCTATAGCTAGATATTAATAAATATAAGTTTAAAGTAAAGAGCATAAGGTATCTTAGATTTATAGTAGAAGCTAGTAAGGGTATATAGATAGACTCTACTAAGATAAAAGTTATATTAGAATAGCAAACTCCTACTTCTATATAAGATATATAATTATTCCTTAGTTTTATAAACTTCTATTAATAATTTATATAAAACTTCTTAGATATAGTATAACCACTAACAGTATTAATATATAAAGGAGCCCCTTTTATATAGAGAGATAAGTAGATAAAGGCCTTTAAGCTATTTAAGAAGATATTCACTATAGCCCTAATTCTCATGTAATTTAACCCTGATAAGAAGATAGTAGTTAAGACTAATACTTTAAACTAGATAATAGAAGCTATAATATTATAATATAATAATAATAGTATACTAAGGCCAGTCACTTATATCTTAAAAAAGAATATATTAGTAGAATGTAATTATAAGATCTATAATAAGGAGTTATTTACTATTATTAATATATTTAAGAAATAAGAATTAGAACTAATTAGCTTACTGTAATTTAAGCTTATTATAGACTATTATAATCTTAAATACTTTAAGATGATTTATAGGCTTAATAAATATTAGATATATTAGTTATACTGGCTAAGCAGATTTAACTATAAGATATACTATAGATCTAAGAAGCTAGCTACTCACCCTAATACACTATTATAAAGGGAGTAAAATATACTATAAGATATAGATAATAATAGGCTTAAGGCTTATAACTACTGTTTAGTACTCCTTAAGATTATCACTAGCTAAATATATATATAAGTATCCTATATCTATAAGATATCATCTAGCCTAGATATAACCTCTATAGAAAAGAGTAGTAATTAATATTCTAAGCATATCATCTATATTATCTTATATATAATACTTATAGAGGAAGTGCCCTTGCTGCTAGAAGACTAATAAAAGAAGGCTTAACTAATTAATACTAAGCTAATTAAAATATAGAAGGCAGTAGAGGAAGGGGCTATATAATTCTCTAGTAAGCTATATATATAGGTATTAATTACTAAGTACTTAATATCACTAAATAGTCATCTACTATATTAAGACTATAAATAGGTCTCTAATTTAGAGCTACTATAAATAAGAATACTGTAGAAGACTTATAACTTAGTATTAACTAGCTATCTAGAGAAGAATATACTATATATACTAATTATCTATAACTTCTACTAGCCTAAGCTCTCTACTAATATAAGATAATTTATATAGAACTGCAATAAGTGTAGTGTTAATTATATATAGTATAAATAATATTAAGGATTATTAAAGCCCCTGCTAATCCTAGATTATAAATAGTATAAGATTACTATTAATTTTATTATAAAGCTGCCTATGTCTAATGGTTGTGAAGATATTATAATAATTAGTAATAGACTTAGGAAGGATGTGATCTTAGTATCTTATAAGTAGATAGACTCTGAGATAGTAGCATAGCTCCTAATAGACTAATTTATTAGATATTATAGTATTCCTAGTATAATTATATTAGATTATAGTCTATAGTTTATTAGCTAGTTCTAGAAGCACTTCTATAAATAATTATATATTTAATAATAGCTCTTAATAGCTTATCACCTGCAGACTAATAGGTAAATTAAATAGATAAATATAATATTAGAAGCTTATCTACAGAACTTCTATAACTATATCTAGACTAATTAGAAATTATTACTACTAGTAGTATAGCTAGTAATTAATAGCTAGAATACTATAAGTACTAGAGTGTTAGGCACTGCAAGCCTGTATGTAGCAAAGCGCAGTGGTCATATGGTTAGCATATGACCCACAGAGATATCATTGCCTGCTGAGGTGCGAGATGCTTATACCTTAGTAATTAGTTCTATTCTAAAGGTATTACTACTACCATATTATCTACTATTAATTAAGAGCATTCTATAAGTGCTCTTATAGTTCTAATCACTCTACCTAATTAAGATAATCTAGTAGAAGCACTCTTACATATTTTTTACTAAGTAAGATAGTTTTAATTAGAAATATCCCTAATCTAGGGTAACTATAATCTAATAATATAAATATATCTATAGACTAGCAGAGGGGCAAGACCCTAGATACTCCTAATCACAGTGAAATTACTATACAGGGATCCTCTTAATTCTCTAGAGATAACTACCTAGCTATATAGAGATAGATCACTAAATTAGAGTAGATTAAATATAATAATAAGCTACTTAAGAAACTTAGTAAGATAGTTATATACTTATAGTAAGCTTAGGATATATAGAGCTAGATTACTACCTTATCTATATAGATAGTGTAAGACAACCCTAAATAGAATATATAGGATAAACTAACACCCCTAAGGGCTAGGATATAGATGGCACTTAGGCCTAAGTTAGTATCACCTATAATCTATATAGTAGATGAAGATATTGAAATGACCACCTATAATAATAATCTATAAGAAGATTCATTAGATATAGGTACTAAAACTATACTAAAGGTCCTATTTATTATAAGCTTCTAATTTAAAACTATATATAATTATACTAAATTTATTAATAGTATGATAGTATACTTTAAGTAGTATCTCTAATATTATACTAAAAATTATTAAAAGGTTAAAGTAGTAGTCCTATTACTTATTAATAAGATATTTAGCTAGTAAATAAGACACTATAAATTATTACCTATAAAATAGATATAGAAGTAGCTTACCTAGTTCCTACTAAAGTAAGTTAATAATCTAAAAATCTTAGCATATAATGCTATATAGAAATATATAAAGATAAAGTAGCTTAAGTTATAGATAGTAGCTAATTTTATAATATATCTAGAGTAATAGAAATCCTAGCTTATTATTAGCTACTCTAATAAGCAGAAGAAGGCCTAATTCTAATTAAAGCTATATAGTAGTCTCTAAACTAAGATCCTATAATACTAGGTAATAGAGGACCTCTTATATAATAGCTATATTAATAAGGTTATATTAATTAAGAACTAAATAACTAAATATAAAGATAGCTTATTAAAGAGAGTAGATATATCTAGCTATAGAGGCTACTAAGAATGGGATAAGAGTCTAAGTAAGAAGTATAGCTTCTATAACTAAAAAAAGCATAGCTCTAGGGATGATAGAGGCCTTATTAAATACTATAACTATAGTAGTAAAGACTATATTAAAGTATATTACCTAAAGTATACTAAGGATAATATAGAATTAAAAAACTAGATAGTCTAGTAATATATATAGTAGTAGTACTAGGCCTAAGTAAGGGAACTATAAATACTATATCTCTAATATTAGATATGAAAGTAGCTATAGATAAACCTACTAGTAATATAGCTAGGAAGGATATTAATTTACTCCTAGATACTAGTATATAAGGGAACTTTATTAGTTAGTACTAGATAAAAGAGAACCTGCTACTATAAGTAATGGGGATACCTTACTAGATTAAAGCTATTAATAGCTAGAAGGTAATATTATATAAAAGATATCACCTCTATATTACTACTATAGATATACAGGGAATATCCTAGAGCATTAAGACAGAATTCTATATAATAGATATACTTAGATATGATTTTATCTTAGAATAGCTATAGCTAGTAGTAGTAAATTTAATAATTAATTTTATATAATATATATAGGAATATTAGGCTAATAAAGATCTAGTTAACATCCCTAAGGTGGAGATTATACTATTAGAGGAGTTTATAAAAGATATCCTTACTAGCAACACTGTATTTATTATTTATCTAAGGGAGATACTAGATAAAGAGGTGCTCTCCTTCTTTATATTAGTAGTTAGAGAACTAGTACTTCTAGAACAGTACTAGAAATTTATAGATATCTTCTTAGATAAAGAAGTAAATATGCTTACACTAAATATAGAGTATGACTATACTATTAACTTAGAACTAGGGAAGCAGCTACTATTCAGGCTAATATATAATCTATCTATAATAGAACTATAAGTCTTAAAGAAATATATTAAAAATATACTAGAAAAGGGATAGATAAGATAATCTAAGAGCCCTATAGAAGCACTAATCCTCTTTATACTAAAGAAAGATAGTAGCCTGTAATTATATATTAACTATCAAGGCCTAAATACTATTATAATTAAGAATTACTACCCCTTACCTCTAATTAGCAAGACACTAGATAGACTATTAGAAGTAAAGATCTTTATATAGCTAGATCTGTCACGGGCTAGAAGCCTTGAAATCTATAACCTAGATTTAGACAGTAAGAAATCACTAAGGAGTCTAACTAGATTGCAGTGGTTGAATATAATAAGGAGTGTGTAAATAGTAACTAAGATCATGTGATGACTACTACCCTGGCTGGGGCTTTATGATTTCGGCCAGGGCTAAAGGATGATCGCGAGTGCTTAGTAAGCTCAAGTACTCAGCGGGCCTTACCTGCTATACTACCCCCCCCCTTTCTAAATTAGGTGTCTCTGGCTGGGGCTAAAAATAGCAAGTCTATTCTCCCATGCTTCTAATGCTGCTGTATTAGTAAGATTAGCAGCTGGCTCCTACATAGGGTGTTCATAGCCTACCTATTTAACCAAGTACTCTGTGCGGTGGCCTCATCTGATATATTTCTTACACTTATCTATAATCTCTTTAATAATATACTTAGCTTTGCTATTAACTAATACCAGTAGCAGCTAATAGTTATTATTTAACTAGCTTAAAAATAGATTATTAGAAGCAGGGCACAGTAGACTAATATAGAATATATTATATATATCTAATAATATGTCTAGTTAGTAGGTGTGTAATCTAATAGCTTTAAGGATTATAAACTTTATATACTATATATCAAGCTTTTAGCTTAAATAATCTATCTAGACATTCTATAAGTTAAGCTATACCTTTAAATTAATAGTATATCACAGGCTTGCTAAGTAGGTTTAATTTAAATACTCCTTCTATTATTACTAAGCTATAATAAGCTTAGATTAGACTATTTTAGTAGCCTTCTTTATCTTTATAATAATTATATTAACTTTATCTCTTACTAAGTGAGCTATAGCAGTAGTGGTAACCTCTTAATCTAATACTTTAAGCTTAAGTAGTTTAATATTATACCTATAGTTTAGAAAGAATAGGCTAACTCTAGTACTTATAGCATCTTAGCTATTAATTATAAGCTATACTATTAGTAGTAGTGACTTCTAATTAGACTATATATAATTATAAAAGTTCTATAGATAGACTTCTAATATAGTATTTATATATTTAATCTGCCTATTAGTCTATAGATAGAAAGTAGTTAATAACTATTACTAGATATATAGCTACTTACAAAAGTACTCTTAGAACTTATTAATAAACTATAGGCTATAGTCTAATATAATTATACTAGAAATACTATAGTATCTAATAAACTAATTTATTATAAGTTATACTACTATCTCAGAGTCTATTTATTTATATAGTACTAAGATTACCCCTTTCCTAAGTCTATTACTAATAATTATTATATCCTTATAGCTATTAGAGATGGAAAGTTTTATAATAAAATTAATAGCAATCTCACACTATTTATAGTCTGGGATTAGTAATGGTTTTAAGAGTCTCTAGTAATATTTATACTATATATAGTTAATGCTGTACTTATTACAGTTTTATATAAATTATTAAATATCTATAGATAGCTCTAGCTAGTAGAAGTTTTAGATAATTATTATATATAGTATATTCTTTCTAAGATAACTAGTTAATATAGAGTTATAGGTTTCCTATAAGATTCTTATTTATAATAGTTTAGAATTAGGGACCTATTTACATCCTTAGTATAACAGGTGACTATCTAGTAATAGTAAGTATTTAGTAATTAATATCTATATATATAATTTAGTAGGGAACTTAGTGGCTCCCTCTCTAAGTACTTACTACATTTCTTCTAGGATGATATTATTATACTTAGCCATTCTCCACTAATCTTCTAGTAGTAAGGGTATTATTATTATAAGTGTTATATATAAAACTATATAGCTAGATTAATTATAATATTAATTACTATATTCATTCAGCGGGCCCTCACCTATCTTAGATACTAATTTATAAGTATAGAATACTTATATGCGCGCATAGCTAGCAATAATTTTTAAAGGCACTAGGTAGTAATTATAGGCCTTAAACTAGTTATCTTCTATATCTTTCAGTATATCTTATTCCCTATATAACAGGGTATTAGGGTATGCGCCTAGTTTTCTAGGCTAGTAGTATATCTTATAATTAAATCTACTTAGTATATATAACTAATATATTTACTATTTATTAAGTCTATAAACTATCTTAAAGTATTTAAGGTTATAGTAGTCTATAATAAGTTTAAATTATAGTAGGCTAATTAGCTCTGATTCCTATTTCTTAAAGATATTAATAATAGCTAGTAGTTCTTTATTATAAATCTTATAATTATATTCTACTGGTGTGTTCTTTCTTAAGATATAAATAACTAGTCTTAATATACTATTATTATTATATTATAATATAGTGGCTTCTATCACCTAGTTTAAAGTATCTATCTTAACTACTATCTTCCTATTAGGGTTAAATTATATGAGAATTAGGGCTATAATAAATATTTTCTTTAATAATTTAAAGACTGCAGCTTATTCCTTTCTCTATATAAAGGGGGCTTCTTTATATATTAATGCTATTAGTGGCTGTACTATATCTAAAAAGTTTTATATAAATTACTAGTAAAAGTTTATAAAGCCTAGGAATAACTATATACTATAAGTAGAGATAGGAGCTTATTATTCTAATATAGCTTTTATCTTATTAGAGTCTATCTATATATCTTTACTAGCTTCTATTATAAATCTAAGATACTTTATACTCTTAACCTTAAACTTATATTTATTAATATCTAACTATAAGCCTACATTCTTCAGGCACTCTAGTACTTAGTAGATATATTATTAATACTTCACTAGTAATCTATTAGTAAAGATTAGTATATTATTAATATATATAGAGATAAATTTATCTAAGAAGTCCCAGAGCATCTAATTAATATATTATTAAAAGGTGCTTAGTGTATTTACCAGCCTAAAGAGTGTAACTAGCTATTTAAAAAGACTAAATTATATATAAAAGGCTATTAGCTATTCATCTTTAAAGGTAATCTAGATCTTATAGAAGGTAGTAATTATATCTAATTTAGTAAACTACTTTATCTTTAAGATATACTCTAAGATCTTATTAATTAGGGGGAGTAGATAGCAATCTTTCTTTATAATTATATTTAGAGTATAATAATTAATATAGAATTATAACCCACTATCTAGCTTATAGATAAATAGCACTAGCACTATAGTAGCTAAGCTATTAATATAGATAAAGCCCTTCTCTAATAGTTCTATTAATATCTTCTATAATACTAGAAGCTCCCCTTATAATATACTATATAGTAGTCCTTAAGGTAGTTCTATTACTCTTTCTTTTTTATTCTTAACTAGTTTAATATAGTGATCTATACCTAGGCAGTGTAGTGGTAGTTTATTAGCCTTCTTTTAGTTAAATACTTCTAAGAACTTATAGTAATGTATTAGTAGCTTTATAATAGGATTAGAATACTTCTTTATCTATAAGACCTTTTTAATATTCTTAATACTAGTAGTAAAGATCTATATTATCTTATTTTTCTTCTACTACTAATTATAAACTATAAACTCTTAGGTATTAATCTGCTTTACTACTAGCTTTAGTTTATTTTTAATACTTTTAATAATTAATCTATTAGTAAATCTTAATTAGGGCCCCTCTACTTCTACAGTCACCTTCTAATATATTATTTACAGAGTCTCTAAGATTAGATTAGTCCTATCACCTAGCTTAGACACTAGGTATATATAAACTATGTATTAATAGTTCCCTCTAATATCTAGTAAGAAGTATATAATTACTAAAATAATACTATCTATTATATTAGTGTAGTTCTCTAAGGTTATTAGCTTAATCTTAATCTACTCTAGTTATAGCTTCTAGGTGAAGTATTTAATTATAACTATATAAGATGTATATCTAGTATTAGAGAGAATTCTATAATTATATTCTTTATTAATAATTCTAGATACAATGAATTCTAGAGTATTAAATCTAATAATCTAGTAAAACTTTCTATAATTAGTAAGTATATCTTCCTTAGGATATAGTTAATACCAGCTTTTTAGTTATATTAATTATTTAACTGGCCCCTATAAGAGTCTCTTTATAAAAGTAATTAGTTTTCTAACTTACTATCTTCCTCTATAATAGATTCTCTAGCATTAATATCATCTAGTTTAGGTCTAGCTACTTAGGAGGTATATAATTACTTTATAGTAATATAGTCTAGTAGTAGGATAGTACTAAGATATAGGTATACCTTAATTATATAGTCTATAGCTCTATAATATAAGTACCTACCTTTAGTATAGTAATATATTAGCTCAGCTTTATTAACTTACTTAGTATAGTAATATTAGTAGGCTAAGGTTGTAGCTATTAGTTCCTAATCTATAGAGTTAATTATATTAGAGGCTGATACTACTAGAGGTGCTAGAGATAGTATATAGCTAGTATAGCTATAGCTTATAGAGGTTATATTCCTTCCTTACTACTTAGCTTAGGCTATCCCTTATATATAAAGAGCTTTAACTTAGTTTATAATTATCTATAACTACTAGCAGTACTTTTTAAAGCTTAATTTCTTAACTATATTAACTAATTATATCTTTATCTCAGTGCTTAGGGTTCTATTAATAAAGGTCTA
>JAKLNT010000249.1:0-10159 GCA_022814375.1 Aspergillus quadricinctus
GCTATTAGATTATATATCTACTAGTTAGATATACTACTAGATATATATAATATATTCTATATTAGCCTGCTTTACCCCACTTCTAATAACCTATTCCTAAGCTAGATAAATAATAATTATTAGCTACCCCTAGTACTAGTTAATAGCAAAGCTAAATATATTATTAAAGAGATCTTATAGAAGTATAAAAGATATGTTAGATA
Organism: Aspergillus quadricinctus; assembly: GCA_022814375.1. NCBI lineage: Eukaryota > Fungi > Ascomycota > Eurotiomycetes > Eurotiales > Aspergillaceae > Aspergillus > Aspergillus quadricinctus. The sequence goes on from JAKLNT010000249.1 coordinate 204, forward strand.
AGGCTACTATATAGAATACTTAGTTAAATAGGTGGGCTATAAATAGCCTATCTAGAAGCCTATAACTAATCTTACTAATATAGTAGTACTAGAGATATAGAAGAATAGACTTATTATTTTTAGCCTCAGCTAGGCTGACTAGAGAGTAGTGATTTTAGCTCTAGCTAAGTCCATTAGGGGGTAATAATTTTAGTGCTAGTCAGAGATGCCTAATTTAGAAAGAGAGGGGGGTAGTATAGCAGGCAGGGCCTACTAAATACTTAAGCTTACTAAGCACTCATAATCTTCCTTTAGCCCTAGCTAAAATTATAAAGCCCTAGCCAGGGTAGTAGTAATCACATGATCTTAGTTACTATTCACACACTCCTTATTATATTCAACTAGGCTGGCCGTTGGGATGGGAAGGGAAACCCATGGGAATTCCCATGGGGGGTCGCCCTCCCATTTTACCCCTAGTTATGGGAAACCCATCCCAATCCCTTAAGAAAATGGGAAACCCAAATAATATGGGAGCCCCATATTAATTTCCCGTCCCATTTTGGGAGGGGACGCGGGATTTCCCATCCCATCCCTAAAAAATAGGAAATCCCATGGGAAATCCCAAAATTTCCTAAACCTTAATTTATGGGGTAAAAAGTGGGGCAAAATAGGTAATATAGCCTATTATTAGGGGTATATTACCTATTCTACTCCACTTTTGCCCTACTTTTACCCCATAAATTAAGGTTTAGGATTTCCCATGGGATTTCCCTTCCCATTTTTTTTACCTTTTGGGAATCCCATCCCGTTCCCCCCCCTAAAATGGGAAACCCAAATTATATGGGAGCCCCATATTAATTTCCCGTCCCATTTTAGAAGGGGAAATGGGATTTCCCATCCCATTTTCAACCCCTATGGGATTTCCCTTCCCGCAAATTTCCCAACGGGAAGGGATTTCCCATGGGATTTCCCTTCCCTACGGCCAGCCTATATTCAACCACTGTGATCTAGTTAGATTCCTTAGTGATTTCTTACTATCCAAATCTAGGTTATAGATTTCAAGGCTTCTAGCCCGTGACACTAGACAGTATTTCATTATATAGAGTAATCCATCATCATCTATTTAGTAAGGTAGGACAGTAGATAAGTTAGATATCTAGTTATTATAGAGGATATTAATGATACAGGTGGTATATAGATTATTATAGTATCCTTCAGTTATATATCTTTTAAACTCATTAAATAACTAGATAGATGAGGCAGTATACCTATAATCAGTAAGATAAGCATTAATGGAATTAAGGTTAGATTTATTATAGTCATACTTAATATTCTATTTTATTAGTAAGCAAGATAGCACATCTATAATTATATTTAACTTATCAGGCCAGTGGAAGACCTATAGCCAGAATTACTAAATATATTAGGAGGCATAGATTAGCTATAGATTTAACTGCTCAAGCATAATAGTATTTATAGAGATCTACATAGAAATGCTAATAGTAGAGGCATGATCTATATAGATAATCATTAGGTGACAGGACAACTCAACCATATAGTAGAGTTTCTATAGAGCCTATATAAGATAAGCCACTTCTAATTTAGTTAACTAATATCATGATTCAGCACTGGTAAGTGTTTAACTAAGAAATAAGATAGGATAGATAACTATATATATAGGTGGAATTAAAAGATTAGCATGCTTACTATCATCCTGAATGTGGTATGCTATAATACTAAAGCTATTATATAATATATCTAGGTTGGTATACAGATGTTTTATAGGGTTAAAGTAGGCACAGAAAAGTAAGCTATTAAATATAGACTATAACTAGCAGAATGCCTTAGCTTTCTGATTAGTAGGCATATCAACTACTCTACTAGTAATAAATGCCTTATGTTCAGGTCCCTTTAAAGGGCTACCTTTAAGCATCTATATTTTATACTCTTATAAAGGTTTAGTAATGCAGGCATACCTATTAATATAATAGCAGAACTATCTAGTAAGTGCTAGATAATACTCCAGCTCCTTAAGGTTATGTAGGAACTCTAAGGCATGAATAGTGGTAAGTTTTTTATTAGGGGTGGATAGCCCTAACGCATTAACATATTATCCTAGTAATTAGATACTCAGGAATCTAATAAAAGCCTTAGTTAGTTTTAACTAGATGTGGATGTCCTATAGATATTATAGAATAATTCCTAAGTGCTCTAGGTGCTCTTTAAATATTTTAGAAGCAACTATATTATTATTAATATAGGTTTTAATAAAAGAAAGGTTTTTTAGGATTTGATCCATCTGCCACTGGATATATAGAATAGAATTAATAAAACCTATAATTGTAATATTAAAGATTTCTTAACTATAATAGCTAATAATAGCTAGACAGTTCTAATATAAGCACTTTACTGGCTATTAGTAGAAGAACTAATAGATATTAATAACCATAATATAATAATAGCTATAAACCATATTAATAATATCTTCCTGTCTTAGGATGGGATATAGGTCTAGAATAACCTCTTTATTAATACCTTATAGGTCAATGACCACGCGTCCCTTTTCCTTAGTCTAACTATTTTAGTTAGTGACGGTCCTCTATATAACAAACACTAGGTATATCAAAGGTATATAGCTAGTAGCAGGCTTAATCTTACTAGCCTTGTAAAGAGGGTTAAATATATAATTAATATACTTACAATCCTTAGGGCTGACATAGTAGATATGGGGCTTAGATAGATAATTCTCCTAACTATCTTTTATAGGAACCTCTATCTATTCTTTCTTAGGAATATAGATAGTAGAACTATCATCACCCTAGATATTATACTTCATAAGCACTTTAGCAAGCTAATTGGCTTCAGGACCCTTACTATAGATAGTAATATTATTTAGTAAGGTAGTCTGGTTATCTTAGTTAGATAGGATAATAGATTTAGGCTCAGCAGTCAGTTAATAAGCATATTTAAACTGATTTTCAATGTGCTTTTAGTATGAAGGATAGACTGGTTCAGATTTAGTAATATTAGATTTTAATAGTTATGCTAGTGGAATGGTATCTTTACTAACCTAGTATATAGTGATAAAATCAGCTTCTAAAATAGTTCCTATATAGGCATAACAGGCAATAATAATTAGAGCAGATATTTTATTGTAAATTTCAATAAAAGAAAACTCATAGTCAACTATATATATATATATAGTGGCGCTATACATAATTAGACCATCTAATAGATTAAAGATGAAATTATAGTTAGTCAGTAAGTCAGTTTTTAGATATACAGATAGCTTACTGACCAAGTAGATAGATATAATAGACTATTACTTTATATACACTATAGTATAGATAATCTAATATGGCTTAGCCTACACAGTGATTAGAAAGGTTAATTAATTGTATAAACCAATCATTGTAATGCTATATTTAAAATTAAGTATAAAGCCTTTACTATAGATAACATCAGTTCTAATAAGTAACTTAGGTTTTAAACCATTAACTAGATAGCAATAGATAGTAATTTTAGTAAATATATTTATAGAACCACTGTTATTCATTAAACCAAGGAACCATAGTATTAGTATTACTAATTAGTTTAACTAGTAATAAGATCTGATGCTAGACACTGTAATGCCATCTATAAGGTTAGTAACAGTCACTCCAGGTAATCCTTTAATAAATTTAGTATTCCTAATAGTAGATAAGCAACTGGTATTAAGATATATCTCATAGTATTCTAATATAGTATTAATTCTGATCTTTATAGTAGCATAATGCTAGGAATAAATACTAATAAGTTTAGTTAATCTAGTTAGCCTATAGGTAGATTTGATAATCTAAATAGCTATTAGATTATTTATAGTAGGAGTAACTAGAACTAGTTTATATATATATAGATATTTAGTAAGGTGGGCATGTAAGCAGTTTTTTAATAGAAAGGTAGTCCTATAACTATTATAGGTTATAATAATAGGTAGTTTAATATCAACTATATATATATATAATTCATCTTTAGGCTTATATTCCAGAAAGTCATCAGGCTTAAATACTGGATAACTAAGAAATACTTAGTAATCTAGATTAGTATTATCAGGACCTAGTTCATTCAGTTTAACTAAGATATATACTAGGTACTCTAGTTTAGCATAGGTTAGATATTTAGCATTTAGTTTAATATTTATATTAGCAATATAAGCCCATTGCCCTAGGGGGCTAACATAAGAACCCTGGTTCTATAACTATCTACCATTCTAATTCCACATAGGACAGTTGTAATTCATAGTAGTAGTCTTATTTAAAGATTAATTAGCTTACTAATTTCTATACAGCTGAGCAGTCATCTATAGTTAAATAGTTACTTATAATAGATATTAATATAACAGGTTCTAATTTAATAATTACTAAGCATACTAAGGGTACTGGAACTGCTACAGTCACTAGGTGAATAGTAATATCTACAGCTGGTATAAGTATTATAGAGCAGATTATAAGTAGTATAGCTAACTATATCTATACTAAGGAGTATATAGTTAGTTACTTCTATTCTAGTTAATCAGATATTCCTAAGGTTAGGAATTGCCTTAGTTCCTACTCTGGGATTAATAGTTAGGTTTACTATAGCTCCTATCATAGTCCTTCTTATACCCAGTGGCAATATCTTTCTATATACCAGTATAGGACTCCAGCTGTTTAAGGAATTAGGTTAAAGTAATTGTTAAAGTAGGCTTAGAAATGTCATACTATAGATATAGTTTAAGATGGGTCTATACCATAGTGATCTAGTTAAATATATCTATAATTTAGGCAGCTTAAGCATAATGGATAACCTCTTAGACAAATATATAAGATGTTTAATTATTCTAGATATTATTATACCTATAAGAAAGAGACTATAGTTTAACTAGAGTATTAGTAGTATATAGTTTAAAATATTTAATTAGTTTAGATAGCTATCCTTTTACTAGGGGTAAAGCATAAAGAGAACATTTCTCTAGATTAGTAAGTTCAGTAGTAAACTAGTCTAGGGTAGCATCTCAGAGCATTACTTATAGATTAGCCTTAACTATAGCCTTACCCTTATAGTTAATAACATCCTTAATCTAATTAGTAAATATATAGACATCCTTATAGAATAAACTACTATTATATTACTTAATAAATATATTATCTGGCATATCAGGCCAGAAGTACCTAAGTTCTTCTGTTTTCTAACTATACATCATCAGAATGGGTAATAGGATATTATTTAAAGGAGGTAGTGGTAGATCAGCCAGTATTTATTAATTAGTAGCATTAATCTATTCATTCACTATATCTTGGAACTATTAAAATCACTAGTCTATAGTAATTTAGTTAGCTTATATCATATTTATAAGATCTTATATAGACAGTTCAGCATCTACAGGAGGTCCCTAAGGGCGTCTATTATTCAGTGGTTAGTTATTTATATTAAATGGCAGGTTGATCTACAGTAAGTCCTAGATCTATAGTAGTAAAAGAGGAAATAGCTACCTGGTGGTATATCCTAGCAAACCAGACTATAAGTGAGTATAATATATAGGTTAAACTATAACTAGATTAGCTTATTTAATAGTCCTTTAAGGGGTTAATAATTTAGTAGATAACTGAACTAAGACTATCTAGTTAGAGGGCTCAGAGTAATTAGATAATATTAATACTAAATAAGAATAGGACTATGTCCAGCCTAGTGGCTACTTAGGCTTATTTAGTTTATTAAAGATAGCAGAACTTACCTAATAATAGTAATCCTTAGAATTAGATAAATCTAATTAATAGGCTAAGCATAGGAACTCTTAGGTAGCCTTATTTAATATAGATTAGTTAATATCCTAGTTAGGGGGATACAGGTGGAGACTTAATAAAATAGATAGGGGTTTAATAGATTAGATATATCATGCTAGATAGATCATCTCACTATTAAACTGATAGATAAATAAGCTTTTAGATTATCTATAAAACCAGTAAATCTAATAGCCTAGTTCTACTAGACATAAGGTCTAACTAGTCATTAATCTATTAGACTAATAGCATGTAGGTAGATTGTAGTATAGGAGATAGATAAAAAGGAAGATAGTTAGTAAAGAGGTCAGAAGTATAAAGGTCCTGTAATAGTCTTGTATGCTTAGGGTTAAACCCTAAGTAGTGAATATTAGTTAGTTAGAAAATAATAGAGTGAATAATAGAGGGGAAGAGCAGTATTAGACATCTCAGAATCCTGAGGTTTAATGATAGTTAGTAGAGACTAGAATTTTAATATACTTTAAAAGACAAGTATAAACCTAAGAGGAATACCCTTTAGAATGAAACTAGACATGCTATTATATTGTAGCAAACTGGTGTTCTGAGTATAGTAAGTTAATTATATTTTTCTAAGATGCGAAGGTTCTACCCTATTTGATAAGGTTCTACTATATGGTGAGCTGGAGGAACCAGGTGTGTGGGAATGATGTAACTGCTGATGAGACTGCAACACTATCTTTCTATTAGAGTCAAACTGTATGAGAATTAGGGCTATAGTAAATATCTTCTTTAACTTCTTAAAGGCTGCTTTCTACTTATCTCCCTATATAAAGGGGGCTCTTTTATATATTAGTACTATCAGCAGTTATACTATATCTAAGAAGTTCTATATAAATTATTAGTAGAAGTTTATAAAACTAAGAAATAACTATATACTATATATAGAGATAGAGGCCTACTATTCTAGTATAGCCTTTATCTTATTAGGATCCATCTATATACCCTTCCTAGCTTCTATAATAAATTCTAGATATTTTATACTCTTTACTTTAAACTTATACTTATTAATATCTAGCTACAACCCTATATTCCTTAGGCATTCTAATATCTAATAGATATACTATTAGTATTGTATTAATAATCTATTAGTAAAAATTAGTATATTATTAATATATATAGAGGTGAATTTATTTAGGAAGTCCTAAAGGGTCTAATTAATATATTACTAGAAGGTACTCAGTGTATTAGTTATTCTAAAAAAGATAACTAGCTATTTAAATAGGCTAAACTATATATAGAAAGCTGTCAGCCATTCATCTTCTAAAGTAATATAAATCTTATAGAAGATAGTAATTATATCTAGCTTAGTAAACTACTTTACTTTTAAGATATATTCTAAGATCTTATTAATTAGAGGTAGTAGATAACAGTCCTTCTTTATAATTATATTTAGTATATAATAATTAATATAAAACTATAGTCTATCTTCTAGCTTATAGATAAATAGTACTAGTACTATAGTAGCTAAGCTATTAATATAAATAAAGCCTTTCTCTAGTAGTTCTATTAGTATCTTATATAGTACTAGAAGCTCTTTTTATAATATATTATATAATAGTCTCTAGAGGGGTTCTATTATTTTCTCTTTCTTATCTTTAACTAGCTTAATCTAATAATCTATATCTAGATAATATAGTAGTAGCTTATTAGCCTTCTTATAATTAAATACTTCTAGAAACTTATGGTAATATACTAGTAGCTTTATAACTAGATTAATATACTTCTTAATTTATAAGATCTTCTTAATATCCTTAATATTAATAGTAAAGATCTATATAGTCTTATCTTTTTTTTACTATTAGTTATAGACTATAAACTCTTATATATTAATCTACTTTACTACTAACTTTAGCTTATTCTTAATACTCTCTATAGTAAGACTATCTATAAATTATAGTTATAGCCCTATTACATCCACTATTACTTTCTAGTCTACTATCTATAGAATTTCTAAGATTAAATTAGTCTTATTACCTAGCTTTAGCACTATATATATATAGACTATATACTAATAGTTCCCCCTAATATCTAGTAAAAAGTAGATAATTATTAAGATAATATTTTTTATTATACTAGTATAGTTCTTAAGTTAAATTAGCTTAATTTTAATCTGCTCTAGTTATAGCTTCTATATAAAGTATTTAGCTATAACTATATAAGATATATATCTAATATTAAATAGAATTCTATAATTATATTTCTTATTAATAATTCTAGATATAATAAATTCTAGGGTATTAAATCTAATAGCCTATCAAAACCTTCTATAATTAGTAAGTATATCTTCTTCTTTAGGATATAGTTAATACTAGCTTTTTAATTATATTAACTATTTAATAGGCCTCTGCAAGAGTCTTTTTATAGAAATAACTAGTTTTTTAACTTACTATCTCTCTCTATAGCTATCTCTTCTATATTACTATTATCTAACTTAGGTCCCACTACTTAGGAAGTCTATAGCTATCTTATAGTAGTATAGTCTAATAGAGGAATAGTACTAAGGTATAGGCATCTCTTAATTATATAGTCTATAGCTCTATAATATAGGTATCTATCTTTAGTTTAGTAATAAATTTATTTAGCTTTATTAACCTACTTTATATAATAATATTAGTAGGCTAAGATTATAGCCATTAGTTCCTAATCTATAGAGTTAGCTATATTAGATATTACTAGTATTAGGGGTGCTATAAAAGGCATATAGCTAGTATAGTTATAGCTTATAGTAGCTATACTTCTTCTATACTAGTTAGATTAGCTTGCTCCCCTTATATATAAGGCTTTTATTCTATTAGCTACTTACTATATCTAGTAATAATATTCTATAAAGGTCTCTTTCTTCTTAATACTAGTTAATACTTCTTTAATCTTATAGCTTAGAGTACTATCTAGATAATTCTTCTTTATCTTATTAGATTAGAAGTAGCCTCTAGCTTCTATTAGTAGTTAATTTAGATCTATAAATAGCTTATTAAATAGATAGTTCTCTTAGTATAGTGCTTATAGCTCTTATAAAGCCTTCTTAGCCTAGCTCTAGTCTTAGAATATAAGGTTAAGCTAATTATATATACTATTTAATATTACTTATATTATATTTAGATTATTTCTATATTAATCTATTTAGAAAGTAAGGGCTGTAGTAATGCTGTCCTTAAGTTTACTAAAGATATACTATATATACCTATAGTAAGAACTAATTATAGCTTAGTTAAGTATTAGCTTTATCTATAGCTTAAAGTAAAAGGTCTAGTATATAGTCTTATTAATACTATTATATATTTCTATATTAGGTAGTACTAGCTTTAGTCTCCTTACTTTATTATCTACTAAGGTTACTATTAGTATAGACACTGCTAGCTGTAGTATTAAGATGACTAAGATGGGTATTAGTATAGAAGTTATAGCCTATCTCTCCTCTATTTAGGCTATATAGATGGCCATTATATCTATCTATTATATTATATATATATTTATACCTTCTAACTACTAGGCTAATTAAGTAAAGGCCTTATTCTATATATTATTCTATTATATAGCCTGCATCTACAGCGCACTAAGTTCTTTTATTATTATTATTTAAAATTTACTATTATATACTATTAAATCTATTTATTCTAGGTAGCTGCTTTGCAACCCTATCTATTCTATCTAGTTTATCTAGTCTATCTTATCTCTACTAATATACCTATATAATATGCTAGCTAACTATGATAATAGCTTTAGCTAGTTTAGCTATCTCTTACTAGTTCTATCTAACTATCTAGTTTATCTATTTCTTACTAATTCTATCTAACTAGCTATAGTAAGTAATTTCTAATGTTATAGGCTAGAAGCCTTAAAATCTATAATCTAAATTTAGATAGTAAGAAATTACTAAGGAATCTAACTAGATCACAGTAGTTAAATATAATAAGGAGTGTATAAATAATAACTAAGATTATATAATTACTACTACCCTGGCTGGGGCTTCATGATTTCAGCTAGGGCCAAAGGAAGATTGTAAGTGCTTAGTAAGCTTAAGCACTCAGTGGGCCCTGCCCGCTACAAGTAGAGGCACACCATCAACTCAGCAATGATTATACAGGTCGCCAGGTCGCCAGGTCGCCAGGTCACCAGGTAGAAAACTAGTAATTACTACTACCTTACCAGTATCTACTA